>CM060636.1:656162-706162 GCA_030578275.1 Meda fulgida | reverse complement strand
CCCCCCTATTCCACTGTCGATAAGTTTTAGGTATAATCCTTTGTGCCAGATTGAATCAAAGGCTTTCTTGAAATCAATGAAACAAGCAAAGATTTGTCCTTTGTTTTGATGTACATATTTGTCAATTAGTGTTTGTAATGTAAAAATATGATCGGATGTGCGACATTTTGGAAGAAAGCCAATTTGGCATTTACTCAAGGCATTGTGCTTCATAAGGAAGTCTAAAAGTCTGGAGTTTAAGACGCTGCAGAGAACCTTCCCCAGGTTACTGTTCACACAGATGCCTCGGTAGTTGTTGGGGTCTAATTTGTCTCCATTCTTGTGGATGGGGCTGATGAGGCCCTTGTTCCAGATCTCAGGGAAGAACCCTACACACAGAACATCATTGAACAGTTTCAGCATGGCCAGTTTGAAGCTTTGGTCTGTGTGTTTCAGCATCTCGTTCAGGATGCTGTCGACACCACAGGCTTTCTTGTGCTCAAGGACTCCTAATTTGTCTTCCAATTCTTTCATTGTTATGGGGAAATCTAAAGGGTTTTGATTTTCTTTAATTGATCTTTCTAAATGGTCTAGTTTATTAATTATTTCATTTTGTTTATAATTTTGAATTTCTGTTGGGCTGTATAGTTCTTGGAAGTGTTTTTTCCACTTCTCCCCATCTTGGATTGCCAGAACTTCTTGATTTGGTTTGTATAACAATTTCCATTTATCCCAAAATTTGTGTGAGTTTATAGATTTTTCAATTTCTTCAAACTGGTTTTGCAGAAACTGTGCTTTTTTCCGCCGGAGTGTGGCTTTATATTGTTTTAATGCCTTACAGTAAAGAAGGCGGAGGTCCGAATTATATGGTTGTCTGTGTTTTTGGTTTGATAAGTTTCTTAGGTTTTTTCTCAGAGCCTTACAGTCCAAATCAAACCATTTGTCAGAATCTAAATATTTTTTCTTTGGTTTAACGGTTGACAAATTACTTTTTTGTGCTGTTTTGTAGAATATGTTGTTTAGATCTTGCACTTCTTGATTGATGCCGAATTGATTTTTAGGGTATTCCTGTATTCGGAATGAATGTATGAGGGATTGTATTTCTGGAGATTCAACAGCAGTGCTGTAATTAGTGGCACTGTTTTCAGTCCATTTGAAAGACATTAATTTGCTCATTTGATATGGGTTCCTGATTGGTTTGGGTGATGTTTCAGATTGCTTTATATAGAGGGTGATTTGGCTGTGGTCTGAGAAAGGTTTTAAGGGTTTGACTGTGAATGCTCTCAAAGAGGAAAGGTCTAGATCTGTGATGGCATAATCTACTGTGCTGTTACCAAGAGCTGAGCTGTAGGTGTATCGGCCGAGCGAGTCTCCTCGCAGTCTTCCGTTGACGATGTACAGAGCCAGTCCTCGGCAGAGCTGTAGTATCTGCCGTCCGTGAGCGTTCACGGTTTGATCGCAGTTTTGTCTGCTGGGGTAAGAAGGGTACAGGTCGTTATGGCCAGTGATAAATCTGGTACCGTGTGATTCAATGAAATCTAATTCTTCTCCTGTTCTAGCGTTTAAATCACCCATAAGCAGCACATTTCCCTGGGCCTGGAAATGGCTGATTTCTCTTTCTATATTTTGGAAAGTTTCCTCTTGGAAGTATGGAGACTCGAGGGGAGGAATGTAAGTTGCACAAAGGAAAACAGGCTTAGATGCTGATATCATTCCTTTTTGTATTTTTAGCCACAGGTGGTGCTGTTCTCTTTTTATTAATTCTATGGACAGTTCAGATTTGATCCATATTATCATCCCTCCCGAGTCTCTCCCTTGTGTGACTGATGTGAGTTTGACTGATGGTAATATTATCTCTCTGTATCCTGAGGGACAGCCAGTGAACGCATCTCCTCTACACCAGGTTTCCTGTAAGATGATGACATCTAGGTCTTGGAGTTCTTTCATAAAATCAGAATTTCTACTTTTTAAGCCAAAGACTGAGGAGTTTAGACCTTGAATATTCCACGTAGAAAAACTAAGTGATTTCATCATAAACTTTTTAAATAATGTGTATGGTGTGTTTGCTATTTTGAGAAAAGAGAAATGATGCAAAATTACAATAGATTAAATTAAAACAATGAATGATGGAAGTAAAGTTGTGTTAGGGACTCAAAACATTAACAATTTCATATTAAATGTACATTAATACCACAGACTTTTTTTTTTTTTTTTTATTTTATTTTTTTTTTTATACTTTACCACTGTCCACTGTGTGTTAGCAGGTGAGAGCAGATGATACTCAGCATGTGTTGGATGTCATGGAGTTCAGTGTTGGCTCGATCTGCTCCTCCGCTGACAGCTTGGGCGTAGCTCGGTCTGCCGGGCTGGGCCGGGCTCTGCTGTGGACGGGCTTCAGCTGCTGGAGCTGTGGGGCTGTTGTAGGACGGTCTCGGTCTGTAGGGATCCTGTCTGGGTGCTGCAGCTCGGTGTGGTGCTCCGCTCGGGGCTCTAGATGAGCTGTGCGCTGGGATGTAGTTTGCTGGAGTGTGTCTCGATAGATTGACTGGGTTAGGGCTGGTTCTGCTCCACCTGGGGCTGGTCTGGTTGGTCCTGTTTAGAGTGACGTCTTTGAGTCTCTTTGCAAGGATATGTACCAGGTTCTTGTAAAGGTGGACGTGGTCGTATAGACATTCAGTGTCCAGGTCTGGATGATGGGCCAAATGGACGTTGGGCAGGAGGGCACAGTGTCTAGAGATGCTGGAATTTATTTTATTTATTGTGTTGGGATGGAAATCTGTCCTCTGAAGTAGAGTGGACAGGATGATTTTAGAGTTGGGGAAAGTTTTTCTAGCTTTTTCCACGACAGCTCTGAGGGAGTCAGACACTCGGTCCTGCTGGCTCCGCAGGTCGTTGGTGCCTGTGTGGATAATGATGTGGCTGGGCCGGCCTAGCTGGGACTCTGTCAGGAGCTCCAGGGCTTTGTCAGTGGTGGGACACCAGAATTTAACAGCTCTGTGTTGGGGGAAAAGTTTCTTTACATCGATGAATTTGCCATTTGAATCGATGAGTAGAGCTATTTCAGGTCCCTCTGTGCTGGTTGGTGCTGGGCTGCTGTGAGACGGGGGCTGATGCTGCTGTGCTGAGGAGTCTGGCAGGGGGCGCTGTGATGGCTGTGAGCGGTCTGGGACGGGTCTCTCTGCGCTGACGGATGGGTGTTGACTCCCTGTGTTCGGCGACTCTGAGGTGGAGGGCAGTATTTGAGCTCTGTGGGTCTGCTCTGGTTCTGCTCTGGCCAGGAGGAGCTCACTCAGCTGCTCTCTCAGAGCCTGGATCTCACTGCTCTGCTGCTCTCTCTCCTCCTGCATCTCTCTCAGCTGCTGCCTCATCTCTGCTGTGCACTGTTCTCTGTCCTCTAGCTGCAGCCTCAGTGCGGTCAGCTCACACTGATAGCTGTCCTTCTCTGTCTGCAGCTGTCTCATTTGCTGTGTGAGGGCTGACAGTCTCTGTGTTAAGTGCTCTGTGTTCTGCTGGAGTTCAGTATGAGCTGCACATGTGTCTGACTGCTGCTGTCTCAGCACAGTTTCTCTGAGCTGCACCATCTCCATCTCCAGCTTGGTGAAGTGCTCCTGTAGGAGAGGTATAGCTTTGAGCAGGGAAGGTGAGGTGTGCTCAACAGTTTCTGCAGGAGTGGGTCTGAGATCTGAGGTGCTGTTCGGTGGATTCTGCTCAGGTGAAAAGCTTTCAGATGGTATAGCTTTCTCATGTTTCACAAATTCACCTATTGTTCTGTAGTCCGTCTGAAATGTTTTCAGGTCCCCCTGTATCATGACTGTGCCATTTTTGTATATGTTCACTGTTATTAGTGTGCTGTCAGGGTCATTTGGCTCTCTGATTTTGATTTTCCAGCCATTACAGATGCCTTCTTTCTTTACAGAGGGGTAATGGTTGATGATGGCTTTATGCCAGGCACTGGGGTGATCAGAGAAGAAAATGAGGTTGCAGACTTCTCCTGTTTTGAACAGGTCTGCAAACAGAGTCTCAGGGTTGTTTGTCAGAAGTTTCTGCTTGTAGGTTTTTCTTGCGGTGTCAGATTTCACCTCAGAGGGATACTTTATGGTGGTGAGGGGGGAGCTCATCTGCATATGGCAGTGGGCTGATTGCAGCTGCTGCTCTGATTGGCTGATTCTCTCTGCCTCAGTTAAATTGATACATTGAGTGCCAGAGTGTGGGCTAGCCATAGCTTTAGCTTTGTAGCATTTTTAGCTTATTGAAATATAAAAGATCAATTTTATGCCCTTATATTTTGGGAAAAATAAGCAAACAAGCTCAAAAAGGTTTCCAGTGCAGTTTTAGTCGTACTCACTGCTTCTTCCTCTGTGAATAGGTGGTTCTTTTCCGGTTTTAAGCTTTCCCTCCAATTTTCCAGCAGGCCTGTTGCTGGAGGTCTGATCTTCTGATCCTCTGCGTTGATTATTTGTGTTTAAAAGCAAAAGTGCTGTATTTTCTGAGTTATTTTCATCAAATTTCAAGTCTGTGCATAGTGTTCTTCTAGATTTTGTAGATTTTCTGTATTTTTCTTTTCTCAAAATAGTGAACAAAATAGAAAAACTAAGAGCTCATATAGGTCATGGCTTATAGTTATAGCTCTCTCTCTCTCTCTCTCTCTCTAAAATGCTCTCTCTCTCTCTCTCTCTCTGCCTCTCCCTCTCTCTCTCTCCCTCTCTCTCTCTCTCCCTCTCTCTCTCCCCCTCCCTCTCTCTCTCTCTCTCTCTCTCTCTCTCTCTCTCTCTCTCTCCCTCTCTCTCCCTCCCTCTCTCTCCCTCTCTCTCTCTCTCTCTCTCTCTCTCTCTCTCAGTAGGTTTGAATATTTCATGTTGACAGACTCAGCGTTTTTCAGACTCTCGCTGACGCTTCATTTTCGGGTTCTCCGGGAGGGAATCTCTCCGGCTCTGAGGCTTTTCAAGGTCATCCGGACACAGGAATGCTGAAGAAGTGGGCGGGGCTTCCTGCCTGTCTGACCAATGACAGATGCTGAAGAAGTGGGTGGGGCTTCTTGTCTGTCTGATCAATGACATAACAGAAACAATTCTCAGAAATAATGAGAAATGTTGCCTTAGCTGAAAGAAAATACATTTTATAATATTTTATTTTAGTTTATTTTATTTCAAGAAAAACAAAACTTTTTCATGGTTTTAGTTTTCGTTAATAATAATAATAATAATAATCCTCCACATTCTCTAGATTTGTTACATTTCTTATAATTTGTTTCATTTCTGAATATTTTTAAAAAATATGCCTCGTTTAGTATTTATGCAAATGAGCCCCGCCTCCACTCACTCCCTCACTCAGAGATCCACTGGTTGACGAGCACACGATGATCTGATTGGTTACAAGGTCGTTTGTGACGTCAGAAACACCAGCGATTTCACACCGTGTTTTTGAGACTGTCTTTGGTTCTCTGCAGTTTTAAGCAGAAAATACTCAGCAATGCTGTCGACTTATGAACTTACACATGTTAAAGCGTATTAAAAACACCACATTGTTTCAGTAAACCTCTCCGTCTCGATCGACATGAATAATTAAACACTTCTGTGGAATTCCATCAGAGCGGCATCTAAATCAGGATGTTTAATGAAAAAAAAATGAAAACAAGAACAAACATCTGCTGATGGAGTCCGAAAAATGATCTTCGACAGAAGTTGAGATGTTCCTGTTTAGCACTAGAGCCGCTACACACACGTTCACCTCCACCAGCTCGTGTGTGTGAGGCTTCATTGTGTTGAAGGTCATTCGTCAGACGTTAAAGAGAGGAAGGATAAGACACAGAACAATGAGAAGCCACTTCCTGTCTTACATCTGCTACTTCCTGTTTAAAGAACACACACCAAACAACACAAAGGTCTGTGTGTGGAGAACAGAGAACATCTCGTCTCAGTCCAACACCATCACCATATTCCCTCTATATAAACTATAAACTATCCATATAATGTCGGACGTTCTTTATGATCCAATTATGTTTTCTTAACATCATTATTAAATCCAGAAACATTTACTGGAGAAGGTAATCAATAATTACTGAATGCGTTTTGACTCATTAATAACAAACTGTAGTCGCGTTTCCATTACCCTTCAAATTGTTAATTGAAAATACTCTCAATGGAAACACGTCAATTTCTCAAAACTCCCATTTATGCAGACAGTGTTTGCGCTCGCGTGAGGAGGTGTCTCAGGCTCCCCCAAAAATAAATATTTCACGGAGTAATGCAATGGAAACAGTTTTTGCGCATTTACAGTCGCCTGACGTCGATGACGCGGTGTGTGTGGACAGAAGACTAGACAGAGTTGTGTGTGTGTGTGTGTGTCTGTGTGCATGCGTGTTGAGTGAGTGTGTGTGTGTGTGTGTGTGTGTGTGTGTGTGTGTGTGTGTGTGTGTGTGTGTGTGTGTGTGTGTGTGTGTGTGTGTGTGTGTGTGTGTGTTGAGCTGTAGTTCCGGTTTTAGCACTAATCTGTTCATATTTAATGTGAGTTCCAGCACTGGAGTTGATGATTGACAGCTCACTGGAGTTAGTGGAGTGTGTTCAGCTCAGTTCAGTGAGGATGATGGAATGGCTTTCAGTTGTCTGTAAATATCTGTAGAAAACTACAGTTTAGAACTCCAGTCAGTTTTACTGACACACTCACGCGCACACACACACTCACGCGCACACACTCACGCGCACACACACACTCATGCGCACACACTCACGCGCACACACTCACGCACACACACTCACGCACACACACTCACGCGCACACACACACACTCATACACACACACAAACACTCACGCGCACACACTCACGCACACACACTCACGCACACACACTCACGCACACACACTCACGCGCACACACACACACTCATACACACACACAAACACTCACGCGCACACACTCACGCACACACACTCACGCACACACACTCACGCACACACACTCACGCGCACACACACACACTCATACACACACACAAACACTCACGCGCACACACTCACGCGCACACACTCACGCGCACACACTCACGCACACACACTCACTTGCACACACACACACTCATACACACACACACACACTCACGCGCACACACTCACGCGCACACACACACACACACGCGCACACACTTACGCGCACACACACACACACACACACACACTCACACACACTCAACACGCACACACACACACACACGCGCACACACTCACGCGCACACACACACACTCACACACACACACACTCACACACACTCAACACGCACACACACACACGCACACACTCTCACACACACACACTATATAAACATGCTTTATGACTGTACGTAATCTGAATTCTTCATGTTTGTCAGGCCAGTTGTTACATGCATCTTAATACCTGCTGATGGAAATATTATTTTCTGTCTTTAATATGTCATCATTCCTAACACAAGTGTCTCAGTGACAAGGAGACATTTTAGACACTTTTTTTAGTTTTTCACAAAATAAAACAAAAAAAACACTGTAAAAAATGATGTCGTTCAGTATTTCTGTCTTGTTTTCCAGTACAAATGTCAAAATGGATCAAAATTGTTAAATTTATAACAAAAACAAAAAATCTGCCAATGGGGTCAATTTTCTCTTTGAAAATTAATTTTTGTTCTGATTTTAAGCACAAATTCCCTTCATGTAGACACATTTTCCAGAAAGCAACACTTGATGTTCAGCCGTGCTTCTGCAGTGTGTGTGTGTGTGTGTGTGTGTGTGTGTGTGTGTGTGTGTGTCTCGATTTAACAATAGATATTATAGAAAACAAGAGGAAGAACATTATTTTTTTGCGGCGTAAAAAGTAAGACAATTCTATATAATGGAAACCTAAACAACAAATAATTGTATCAACATTATGGGCAAATTTGCATACAGAGATTAATATTAATAACTAATAAAAACAGTATAATCTAAACAACAAATTTCAATGCAGAAAGGCTACTTTTTCAACTATTTTTTTAATTTTAAACAGCTTTTTGTCAAATGTTTTGCTTGTAAAATCCGATGATCAGTTTAAGCTCTGGAGTAAAAGATCCTGGATGTTAAAATCATTAACTGAGGCATTTGAGACGCAGCGATGGTCATAACAGATGGCAATGTGTGTGTGTGTGTGTGTGTGTGTGTGTGTGTGTGTGTGTGTGTGTGTGTGTGTGTGTGTGTGTGTGTGTGTGTGTGTGTGTGTGTGTGTGTGTGTGTGTGTTAATGGACAGCTGATGCGTCTTATATTGATCTTGTCCTCACTGATAAAACTGACATCACATAATAAAGAAATGACCTGATGCTCTTGTTTACGCTCTTCACATGTCAGTCAAAAATTACCCAATTTTTTTTGTAAATGAAATTAAAATACTATTTTAGTTTGACCATGTTTTTTTATTTAATATTTTGTATTTTTATGGGATTTTATTGTACTAAATTATATTTCCACTGTATTTATAGTCCATTTATTCACTTTTTGAGCATAAATCTGAACATTTAATTTCCAACTTAAACTGGTAAATCTTGACCGCTTTAGAGCGACGGACTGAAGTTTGATCTCTTCTCAAACGCGACTCTTGGCAGATTATTGCTGACGTGAAAGAAGTTTAAAAAGTGAACTTAAAAAAAGTTACAGAATTTACGTTTATCGTTATGAAAAATGTGCAAAAATACTATTTATTTTTAAAAAAAGAAATATATATTTTCAAAAACATGTTCTACTCTAGAACATAAATCTAAACGGGTTGTGTTCATAATGTGTGTCAGTGGATGATGTGTCAGGAGATGTTGTGCGGCTGCAGTACCGAACACTTCCACTAGAGGAAACTCTCATTCATAATGGTGTGTTCACACCGAACGCGAATTTAATTATTTGCGTGAGTAGATTACATACTAAGTCAATGCAAAGACGCGAATAGACGCATCATTCGCGCCGGGCGTCGCGAATGACGCGAATTGGGCGACGCGTTGGCCGCGAACGTCTTCCGCGCAAATCTTGAAGATTCGCAAGACGCTTTGTTGTTTTTTTAATCCAGGCACGTCGCCGTTTGGCTTTCCTCCGTATTTGACTTCTACAACAAGTACAGAGCAGCAATATCTTTTATCTCAGACATGACGGGAAACGTATGCCAGTAAGAAATTTTGTTGTTGTTGTTTTTTTTATTCGCGAGTGACGTGGACGCGCGAATTGGTTCAAAATGTTCAAGCGTATTCGACGCTATTCGCGTTCGGTGTGAACACACCATTACAATGCGCTCGTTTCTGACCGCGAGAAACACACGTGACTATTGTTTTCAGGACCGTTTAACCTCTTCAGATCATGCCCGTGGTTTTTATTTGTGTTCACACAGCAAGTGCCAAAACCTTTAGCAAGTTTCTTACCATTCCGATGAAGAAGAAAAAAATCGTAAAAACAAAACTATTTCAAAAATGTTTCGGTCAATAATGTCTGAAGAGCCTCATCATCATCATCATCATCATCATCATCATCATCATGTTCTGAGAGACTCCGTGTTTCTGCTGCATCTTTAGAGTCTGGTAATGTAGAGTTTGGTTATTTGTTACTGTTTAAAACACGGATACGTGTATTAATATGAGCTGCATATGTTGTAATATCGTCCACACAGTGAGATCTGATGTGTGTGTGTGTGTGTGTGTGTGTGTGTGTGTGTGTGTGTGTGTGTGTGTGTGTTCAGATTAAACATACAGTAAATCACTGATAATCATCCAAACATCTGATGATGGACATTATTCATAATCATCATCAAGAGAGGAAACGTGTAACAGCCTGCAGTAATGCACACATCTAGACAACACAGGAGTGTGTGTGTGTGTGTGTGTGTGTGTGTGTGTGTGTGTGTGTGTGTCTTTAAGGTGAGGCTTTTCTCTCCAGGATTGCAAACTTTGTCCACCCTCATCTGTAAACATTGTTACCATGGTACCACACCCCTCTGTGTGAGTGAATGAGTGTGTGTGTGTGTGTGTCCGTGTCCAGGCGCTGGTCCTTCATCAGATCTGGAGTGTGTGTGTGTGTGTGTGTGTCCAGGCGCTGGTCCTTCATCAGATCTGGAGTGTGTGTGAGTGAGTGTGTGTGTGTGTGTGTGTGTGCAGGCGCTGGTCCTTAATCAGATCTGGAGTGTGTGTGAGTGTGAGTGTGTGTGTGTGTGTGTGTGTGTGTCCAGGCGCTGGTCCTTCATCAGATCTGGAGTGAGTGAGTGTGTGTGTGTGTGTGTGTGTGTGTGTCCAGGCGCTGGTCCTTCATCAGATCTGGAGTGAGTGAGTGTGTGTGTGTGTGTGTGTGTGTGTGTAGGGGACAGGCCTTGACTCGACTGACAGATAAAGGAGTGTTTCACACACACGTCTTCCTGCTTTATTGTGCAGTTTTACTTTCCTTCATGCAGTTCTCTCAGCGTTACAAATGTTCTTCCACAAACATCTGATCTTCAATAATGTTCTCTAAACATTAGCACAAAAACAATTTTTAAACATCGTTCCTGGAAGGTTTTTATATGAAATGTTTCAGTTGAACATTCTATCGTTCTTCAAATGTTTCTGGGCTCGGAATGTTCAGAGAACATTCAAATGTAACGTTCCAGAATGTTTGAAGGATGATACAATTGGAATGTTCCATTAGCGTTCACAAAAACATTTTAAAACTATTCATTTCATTAATTCACTATTCAGTAATGTTTAAAATAACGTTTTCATTCCTCAAGGGGAACAATAGCCCGCCGTTCGTGAACATGTCACTGACAGGAACAGTGTTGTGTGGATCTGAGGAACACCTGTGATTGGCCGATCTCTCATCCGTCATGTGGAGAGCAGAAGCTTTGGAATTATTAACCCGAAGGTCAAAGGTCAGAGTAAAGGTCACAGGAACACTTCTGAGGAAGCAATGTGACGAGACGTAGCAGGTTTCAGTGTTCCAGCCAAACGGCTTGAAGAGCGAGAACATCTAATGTTTTACACTCAGTCGCTTTAAGTAAGTTAATTTTCAGTAAAATAGTCTCAAGTGAATAAAAGCAGTCTCAGATCAGTCATGATGTCATCCAGTGAAATCAGAGAGTGGAAGCATTCGTTTGAGTCTCCAGAACAGTTCTGCTGTGTTCTGCCCTGTTCTGCTGTGTTGTTTTCTGCTGTGTTCTGCTGTGTTGTGTTCTGCTGTGTTGTGTTCTGCTGTGTTGTGTTCTGCTGTGTTGTGTTCTGCTGTGTTCTGCTGTGTTGTGTTCTGTTCTGTTGTGTTCTGCTGTGTTGTTTTCTGCTGTGTTCTGCTGTGTTGTGTTCTGCTGTGTTGTGTTCTGCTGTGTTGTGTTCTGCTGTGTTGTTTTCTGCTGTGTTCTGCTGTGTTGTGTTCTGCTGTGTTGTGTTCTGCTGTGTTGTGTTCTGCTGTGTTGTGTTCTGCTGTGTTCGGCTGTGTTGTGTACTGTTGTGTTCTGTTCTGCTGTGTTGTGTTCTGTTGTGTTCGGCTGTGTTCTGTTCGGCTGTGTTCTGCTGTGTTGTGTTCTGCTGTGTTGTGTTCTGCTGTGTTGTGTTCTGCTGTGTTGTGTTCTGTTCTGTTTTGTTCTGCTGTGTTGTGTTCTGTTGTGTTCTGCTGTGTTCTGCTGTGTTGTGTTCTGCTGTGTTCGGCTGTGTTCTGTTCGGCTGTGTTCTGTTCTGCTGTGTTCTGTTCTGCTGTGTTCTGCTGTGTTCTGTTCTGTTGTGTTCTGCTGTGTTCGGCTGTGTTGTGTTCTGTTGTGTTCTGTTCTGCTGTGTTGTGTTCTGTTGTGTTGTGTTCTGTTGTGTTCTGTTGTGTTCTGCTGTGTTCTACTGTGTTGTGTTCTGTTCTGTTGTGTTCGGCTGTGTTCTCCTGTGTTCTGCTGTGTTCTGTTCTGTTGTGTTCTGTTGTGTTCGGCTGTGTTGTGTTCTGTTGTGTTCTGTTCTGCTGTGTTGTGTTCTGTTCTGCTGTGTTCTGTTCTGTTGTGTTCTGTTCTGCTGTGTTGTGTTCTGTTCTGCTGTGTTGTTGTGTTGTGTTCTGTTGTGTTCTGTTGTGTTCTGCTGTGTTGTGTTCTGCTGTGTTGTGTTCTGCTGTGTTGTTTTCTGCTGTGTTCTGCTGTGTTGTGTTCTGCTGTGTTGTTTTCTGCTGTGTTCTGCTGTGTTGTGTTCTGCTGTGTTGTGTTCTGCTGTGTTGTGTTCTGTTCTGTATTCTGTTCTGCTGTGTTGTGTTCTGTTCTGTATTCTGTTCTGCTGTGTTGTGTTCTGCTGTGTTCGGCTGTGTTCTGTTCTGCTGTGTTCTGCTGTGTTGTTCTGTTCTGCTGTGTTCTGTTCTGCTGTGTTGTGTTCGGCTGTGTTGTTCTGTTCTGCTGTGTTCTGTTCTGTTCTGTTGTGTTCTGTTCTGCTGTGTTCTGCTGTGTTGTTCTGTTCTGCTGTGTTGTTCTGTTCTGCTGTGTTCTGTTCTGCTGTGTTGTGTTCTGCTGTGTTCGGCTGTGTTGTTCTGTTCTGCTGTGTTCTGTTCTGCTGTGTTCTGTTGTGTTCTGTTCTGCTGTGTTCGGCTGTGTTGTTCTGTTCTGCTGTGTTCTGTTCTGCTGTGTTCTGTTGTGTTCTGTTCTGCTGTGTTCTGCTGTGTTGTGTTCTGCTGTGTTCGGCTGTGTTGTGTTCTGCTGTGTTCGGCTGTGTTCTGTTCTGCTGTGTTCTGTTCTGTTGTGTTCTGTTCTGCTGTGTTCTGTTCTGCTGTGTTGTGTTCTGCTGTGTTGTGTTCTGTTCTGTTTTGTTCTGCTGTGTTGTGTTCTGTTGTGTTCTGCTGTGTTGTGTTCTGTTCTGTTTTGTTCTGCTGTGTTGTGTTCTGTTGTGTTCTGCTGTGTTCTGCTGTGTTGTGTTCTGCTGTGTTGTGTTCTGCTGTGTTCGGCTGTGTTGTGTTCTGTTGTGTTCTGTTCTGCTGTGTTGTTCTGTTGTGTTCGGCTGTGTTCTGTTCGGCTGTGTTCTGTTCTGCTGTGTTCTGTTCTGCTGTGTTCTGCTGTGTTCTGTTCTGTTGTGTTCTGCTGTGTTCGGCTGTGTTGTGTTCTGTTGTGTTCTGTTCTGCTGTGTTGTGTTCTGTTGTGTTCTGTTGTGTTCTGCTGTGTTCTACTGTGTTGTGTTCTGTTCTGTTGTGTTCGGCTGTGTTGTGTTCTGCTGTGTTCTGTTCTGTTGTGTTCTGCTGTGTTCGGCTGTGTTGTGTTCTGTTGTGTTCTGTTCTGCTGTGTTGTGTTCTGTTGTGTTCTGTTCTGCTGTGTTCTGTTCTGTTGTGTTCTGTTCTGCTGTGTTGTGTTCTGTTCTGCTGTGTTGTTGTGTTGTGTTCTGTTGTGTTCTGTTGTGTTCTGCTGTGTTCTGTTGTGTTCTGCTGTGTTCTGTTCTGTTGTGTTCTGCTGTGTTCTGTTCTGTTGTGTTCTGCTGTGTCCTGCTGTTCTGTTCTGCTGTGTTCTGCTGTGTTCTGTTCTGTTGTGTTCTGCTGTGTTCTGTTCTGTTTTTCTACTGTGTTCTGTTCTGTTGTGCTGTGTTCTGTTCTGTTGTGCTGTGTTCTGTTGTGTTCTGTTGTGTTCTGCTGTGTTCTGTTCTGTTGTTCTACTGTGTTCTGTTCTGTTGTGCTGTGTTCTGTTCTGCTGTGCTGTGTTCTGTTCTGTTGTGCTGTGTTCTGTTCTGCTGTGCTGTGTTCTGTTGTGTTCTGTTGTGCTGTGTTCTGCTGTGTTCTGTTCTGCTGTGTTGTGTTCTGTTGTGTTCTGTTCTGCTGTGTTCTGTTCTGTTGTGTTCTGTTCTGCTGTGTTGTGTTCTGTTCTGTTTTGTTCTGCTGTGTTGTTGTGTTGTGTTCTGTTGTGTTCTGCTGTGTTCTGTTCTGTTGTGTTCTGCTGTGTCCTGCTGTTCTGTTCTGCTGTGTTGTGTTCTGTTCTGTTGTGTTCTGCTGTGTTCTGTTCTGTTGTTCTACTGTGTTCTGTTCTGTTGTGCTGTGTTCTGTTCTGCTGTGCTGTGTTCTGTTGTGTTCTGCTGTGTTCTGTTGTGTTCTGTTCTGCCGTGTTCTGTTGTGTTCTGCTGTGTTTTGTTCTGCTGTGTTCTGTTCTGCTGTGTTCTGTTGTGTTCTGTTCTGCTGTGTTCTGTTGTGTTCTGTTCTGCTGTGTTCTGTTGTGTTCTGTTCTGCCGTGTTCTGTTGTGTTCTGCTGTGTTTTGTTCTGCTGTGTTCTGTTCTGCTGTGTTGTGTTCTGCTGTGTTCTGTTGTGTTCTGTTGTGTTCTGTTCTGCTGTGTTCTGCTGTGTTCGGTTCTGCTGTGTTCTGTTGTGTTCTGTTGTGTTCTGCTGTGTTTTGTTCTGCTGTGTTCTGTTCTGCTGTGTTCTGTTCTGCTGTGTTCTGTTGTGTTCTGTTGTGTTGTGTTCTGCTGTGTTCTGTTGTGTTGTGTTCTGCTGTGTTCTGTTGTCTTCTGTTCTGCTGTGTTCTGTTGTGTTCTGTTGTGTTGTGTTCTGCTGTTTTGTGTTGTGTTCTACTGCGTTCTGTTGTGTTCTGCTGTGTTGTGTTCTGTTGTGATGTGTTCTGCTGTGTTCTGTTCTGCTGTGTTGTGGTTCCTGATTCCCTGTGTTCCTCAGTTTGTTGATGAGCTTGTGTTTACCTGTTGTCTCATTAATGATCTCATTAGTTCCGTGTGTTTAAACCCAGAGTTCTGCTTCAACTCTCTGTTCTCGTCAGTGCAACGTTTGTGATTGTTTGAGAGAGAGAGAGAGAGAGAGAGAGAGAGAGAGAGAGAGAGAGAGAGAGAGAGAGAGAGAGAGAGAGTGTGTGTGTGTGTGTGTTCATGCCATGACAAGTTCTTCTGCTTCCATCTCCTTGAACTGGGAATGACGGGAATTTTTTACTAAATTCCTAAACTCTGGGATGTGAGAAATGTTGACATTGAACGTGAAAGTATTGATGATATCCGGTTATTGATCACAGATCCTGCTGGAACACTAATGCCTTTACATTCAACCGCTTACAACATCGACTACACAATACTGCTGCTTTAACTACAGTGTGTGTATCCCGGCTTACACACACACACACACACACACACACACGCGCGCGCGTGCATTTTCTTGCCTTTCTGTTGTGATGTGACTAGTGTAGACATGAACAGACTGACAGACAGGTGAGTGTTTCATTCTTATTGGATGGGTGTTTGTTTATGGACTTGATGCGTGCGTGTGTGTGTGTGTGTGTGTGTGTGTGTGTTGGGGGGGGGGGGTGCATGTCTAAATTAAAATAAAAATGGTCTTAAAATAAAATGAACAGGCTATAGAGCGAGATATGTATGTGTTGCATGTGTGTTCTGTGTGTGTGTGAGAGAGAGAGCGCGCGCGAGAGAGAGAGTGTGTGTGTGTGAGTGAGAGAGAGAGTGTGTGTGTGTGTGTGTGTGTGTGTGAGAGAGAGAGAGAGCGAGAGAGAGAGAGAGTGTGTGTGTGTGTGTGTTCTGTGTGTGTGTGTGAGAGAGAGAGAGAGCGCGCGCGAGAGAGTGTGTGTGTGTGTGTGTGTGTGTGTGTGTGTGTGTGAGAGAGAGAGAGAGGCTCCGCCCCTCTGCAGGAGTTTCGTCGCGTTGCTTCAGTCTGATCAGATCACAGTCACGCACCGTCTCTCTCTCTCTCTCTCACACACACACACTCTCTCTGTGAATGAACACACACACACGCGTGCCTTCTGTGGGAATCTAGTTGCTCAGATGTGTCTCAGTCTCTGCTGTCGGCTGTTCCACTGCAGGTGAGTGAAGCGATCTGTTCTGCCACGCGTGGTTCTAGATTCATAATAAACCAGAACGCATCTGTGATCTGGATCCGCAGAGCCGGTTTAAGATTCAGATCGATGTCAAACGGACGGGTTTCAGTCGCGCGCATCTGGTTTATTATGTTGATTTTTAGATTCATTAATTCATTCATTCATTGATGTGAACGTGGATTTGACTCAAAGCAGACGCCATATGGACTCGCCCTTTAACGCGTGTTTATGATGTCCAATGTGTTTCTGAACGCGCGTGCGACGCGATATAACGCGCACTTGTGTTGTTGATTGACGTTCCAATTTCTGTAGCGTGTAAACAGACGTGAACTTGTTTCCGACACGAAAATAAAAATGAAATTGCGACTTTTTAAATCTCACTATCAATTAGTATGACATTTCTCGCAATTGCAAGTTGATAGCCTATCTCACAACTCTGACTGTTTTAAAGTCCAAATACCGAGATATATTCGATCGCAATTCTGCAGAAAAAGAAAAAAATAAAACGTGGCGGAAACAACCTTCCGTAGAAATGTGATTGTGTAATCTGATAATCAATTTACCATGGTAATTATAGTTTCTACCATGAAATATTTGCTATTGTTATTATGTTTGTAAACTTGACGGGATATTAAACCAAGATTCAGATTCTCTGTCATTTGTTTATTGTTTTCTGGTTATACTTCCACATTTTCACAACACTTACTGTATAACTTTTGTAAAACTGAGGTCAATTAATTCTGGAAGAGTTCTCATGTTCATTTATGTTTAACTCTTTTAAATCTATGGATTCATGCTGAACTACTCTGAGCCAGACTCAGCTCTCCTCGCATGTTTATGAAACGCATTTGTCTGATTTGATTATCAGTTTCACACACTCCGTGTTTGACCGAGCTAGTGTTCAGGTGTGTTTGACACTCAGTTCTCGTCTTTACCCTTCCCCCTGCACAGCTTCTGAAGGCCAGAACATGCATTGTTCACAAGTGTTTTCAGCTGCTGTGGGAACAAAGAGCTTCTCCTTCTCCTGTTGTGTCTTGGGTTTTGACTTGTCAAACTTGTTGCCAGTGAGTCTAACGGCGCGACTCGACCCACATTCCCCTCGACACTCGACCTGCCCTGAGCAGACACTGAGCAGACCCTGAGCCGACACTGTGCAGACACTGAGCAGACCCTGAGCCGACACTGTGCAGACACTGAGCAGACACTGAGCAGATACTGAGCAGACCCTGAGCAGACACTGAGCAGACCCTGAGCAGACACTGAGCAGACACTGACCAGACCCTGAGCCGACCCTGAGCAGACACTGAGCCGACACTGAGCCGACACTGAGCCGACACTGAGCCGACACTGAGCAGACCCTGAGCACACCCTGAGCCGACCCTGAGCACACCCTGAGCAGACCCTGAGCAGACCCTGAGCCCACACTGAGCCCACACTGAGCCCACACTGAGCCCACACTGAGCCCACCCTGAGCCCACCCTGAGCCCACCCTGAGCCGACCCTGAGCCGACCCTGAGCCGACCCTGAGCAGACCCTGAGCAGACCCTGAGCCCACCCTGAGCCGACCCTGAGCCGACCCTGAGCCGACCCTGAGCCGACCCTGAGCCGACCCTGAGCAGACCCTGAGCCCACCCTGAGCCGACCCTGAGCCGACCCTGAGCCGACCCTGAGCCGACCCTGAGCCGACCCTGAGCAGACCCTGAGCCCACCCTGAGCCGACCCTGAGCCGACCCTGAGCCGACCCTGAGCAGACCCTGAGCCGACCCTGAGCAGACACTGAGCACACCCTGAGCCGACCCTGAGCCGACCCTGAGCAGACACTGAGCACACCCTGAGCCGACCCTGAGCCGACCCTGAGCAGACCCTGAGCCGACCCTGAGCAGACACTGAGCAGACACTGAGCACACCCTGAGCCGACCCTGAGCCGACCCTGAGCCGACCCTGAGCCGACCCTGAGCAGACCCTGAGCCGACCCTGAGCCGACCCTGAGCCGACCCTGAGCCGACCCTGAGCCGACCCTGAGCAGACCCTGAGCCCACCCTGAGCCGACCCTGAGCCGACCCTGAGCCGACCCTGAGCAGACCCTGAGCCGACCCTGAGCAGACACTGAGCAGACCCTGAGCCCACCCTGAGCCCACCCTGAGCCGACCCTGAGCCGACCCTGAGCACACCCTGAGCACACCCTTCACCTGCTTTATGCGTCATTAAACTTCTGCTAGTTCAAGATTAAGAGCTGATTCTGGATCACCTGGAGTATAAATGGCTGATATATGGAATATTCATGATATATATTTTTTGCAACTGTATAAATGGCTGATATATGGAATATTCATGATATATATTTTTTGCAACTGATGTAAAACTAAGCAACATTTGATCCTCTTTTTATTTAGGCCTGGTTTCACAGACAGGGTTTAGATTAAGCCAGGATTAGGCTTTAGTTCAACTAGATTAAAACGTTTGTTGCCCAATTTTAAATTGGCTAGAGAAAGCCGCCGGACCAGAGAGTTTGAAGAAGTTGAAGTTTGCTAGATAGATTAGAAACAGTTACCACGATTTATCTCGTTACTAGCTTTATTTAGCATGATTTACCAAATTGCTAGCATGATTTAAAAAGCTTTACCACGTAATTTACAAGATTAAATGAGTTTAAGACGTATCTGAAGATATGCTTTCAGTTAAAACAGCTCATGCAGTTTAGTCTAGGACGAGTAAGCCCAAAACATTACATTAGATCGGTTTCTATCAGACTGTTTTCATTTATGATTCTAGCTCTGCACTTTAATACAAATCTGTTAAGTTTACGGTAAAAAAATGTCAGCTGTGGTTGCCAGAGATGTGCTGTAAAAAATACGGTAGCAACATTTTAGGTTTTACAAACTTAACATAAATGTACAGTAAAACGCATATTTCACTATCTAATATAATGTTAATTTACAGATCTATTGAAGTTCTACTAACACTGACAACCACCAATCACAGTGGAGGAGAGTCACATGATCAAAGCGCATCACAAGCAGCTTTTCCTCAAGAAAGTTAATATTAATATACATAAGCTGCAGTGTCATTCACACAATCATGGCAACTAAAACATGACATTTTAAAAATACAATAAACATTAATTGAATAACATTAATGTAACATGAAACTCTAATGTAAATAGGCTAACTGATTAGAAAAAAACATGAAGAAACAGTTATTTCAACCAAAATACATGCAAAATACAATACAAATAAATTGAACGGTATTTTACTTAAATGTAGGGTTAGATATATCACAGTTATTCATCGTATATAGTACGGAAACTTTAACAAATTAATAATTTTTCACCATCTTTTACCGTTAAAATCACGATTTTACAGTATTTTTACAGTACGTTCCATGCAACTCTTTAACGTTGCAAAATACGCAACAAATTGAACATGCCAATATTGAATCACTATAACAGGAGTGTTTCAGTGGCGTCTGCTTTTGATTAAGAACTCTCTCTGAATATGAATTCCCCATATGTGACTCATTTTTAGACGGTTAATGAAGAAATCAGCTGTTATGAGAAGAGCAGATGCTGGTCTCTGAAACACAAGCGCTCCGTTTGCTCACCGACTCGATCGCTGCAAGAACCTGTTCGCGGTCGCTGCAAGTATTTAAAGACAGCGCTGGTTAAAACAGGAAATAATGTGACATGCTTAAAATAACATTCGTGAGCATCTGAGCATCTGATCTCACACACGCTCAAACCCGAGCTTCCTCAGTCGCTGGGAAATGGCCTCAGCTAATGATTCAGTTTCCTTTGGAAATAATGGAGATCGTCGGCCATAAAGATGATTCTTTCTTTGAGAGAGTCATTTTCAACATCACCGTCACTCTTTCCGTGGCTTAAAGAGTCATGCTTTTATCAGTCTTCAGTGTGTGATCATGAAGAAGCTGCAGTTCTTCTCTATATCAGTGTTTCCGAGCTCCTGAAACGCTATCTCGAGTTTCTTGCGGGAACACGTCACAATATTCCCTTATTATAATAAATAATGCGCATAATAAAGGGGCGGGGCCTGGTTGAGTTAGTAATGTTAAACTGGCGGTTATTAAAAGGGGCGGGGCATTTCCCAAACACACTCGAAGCGCTCGACCAATCACAACACACTGCTCCAGCCGACCAATCAGAGCACAGTGTGCTTTTCAGGAGGAGGGGCTTCATAGAGACAGGAAGTAAACAGAGCGTTACTGACAGACTGGGAAGAGAGGAGCCGCAACAATGGAGAATATGAGGAAATAATCAACATTACAGCAGGAAAACCTGTTCTAGTAGAGCCTGAAACATCAAGCATAAATACTTTAAAAGTCTGAAAAGTCTCAAGACAGTGCAAACACATCTGTGTGTGAGTTCGCACTAGCGCTCATATCAGGTGTGCGATGAGACGCGGTAACGCTGTTGTGGTGTAAAAGCTCACCGCGGTGCGAATCTCCCCTCACATTCCGACGTGAGAACGCATTCCACAGTCGAGTGTAAAGAACAAGAGCCTCTAATTTTGGTGGCCTGGGAAAGTGGCGTAAAAGGACGAGGTCAACGATCTATTGGCCTTCAGTTGCTGTTGAATCAGTGGCACAACAAGGGTTATTGCCTTTAAAGGATGTCAAGCTTCAATCCAAATGTAAATAGGATTTATTATTGATTATACATATTATATCATGTGAAATTATTTTAATTTGCTTTTATTTGACCATGTCATAATATGAGTTTAAGAAGTCAGTGGACTTTAAAACCATTTTAGAGTAAATGTATATATTTATGTGTATATGTGTGTGTGTGTTTATATACACATACACACATAATGCACACATACACACATATATACACATAAATATATATATTTACTCTAAAATGGTTTTAAAGTCCACTGACTTCTTAAACTCATATTATGACATGGTCAAATAATAAAAAAGTGTGTGTGTGTGGTCCAGGTTCAGAAAGTTAAAGTCCTCCTCAGTATTTTGTTCCAATACTTTCTGACCCCTGGACTTGTATATAATATATACACATACATAAATTTGGTGCAGCCCTACTTATGTGTGCGCTGAAGTCATTTCTCCTCATGTTTGAACTGAATATGTTTGATTAGTTTGATTATTCAGGCTGGGGTTGAGTTCGGTGTGATGCGTGAAGTCTGTCCTATAAAGCGAGGGACGAGGAACAGGAGGAGAGGATTTGGACCTTTAGTTTTTCACTAGCAAGCGTAAAGTACTTTCATCTGATCATCCAGGCCAGAGTCTCTGACACACGTGCGTTTCCCGTCCGAAACACGCTTGAAATGAGTGACGAACATCTAAACCAGCTTTCCTTCCAAATCATCTGCACTTTTATCGGTTACACTTTATTTGAAGGTGTCATCGTTACAGTGTGATTATATATTTAAGTACAAATACGAGTAATATTAAGTAACTACATGTACTAACTATAGGGTTACGGTGGGATTAGGGTTTGGTTGAGGGTTATTTGCATGTCATTATGCATAATTTACTGTTGTTACTATGGTAAGTACATGTAACATATGTATCAAGGACACTGTGTTACTATTATACAAGAACTGAGCTGGACGATGACATCACGTTTTACTCCAGAGCGGCTATATATATATATATATATATATATATATATATATATAATATAAATTAACTATATTAATAACTTTTTACAACAAAAATGAACCATCACTGAACTTCTGGAAACAAACTTTGTTGCATTATTTTCCTGTTATCTCTGTAAACCTGCTTTGAAACGGTCTGTGTTGTAAAAAGCGCTTTATAATTAAATGTGACTTGACTGTAAAATAAAGGGTAAGCGTTTTATCTTGTGTTTCCAGGTTTGGAAGCTGATGTCCTGAGCTGGTCCTCAGACTATGAGCGACCCGTCTCGGCCGGTTCCACCCAGTATAGTCCGATCAGACGGCATCTCGAGGTGTGTGTTACGATGTCTGCGTGTGGAGAGTTTGCAGAACACGTGTGGAAACCAGGCTCGTGTAAGAACTGCTTCCATCCTCGCAGCGCCCACCTTCCGACTGGACCCGAACGAGCCCGCACGAGTGTGACCGGGGAAGACGAGGATGGGGTGACGTCCCTTTCTCCGTTCAGCAAACCCACCATCGCTGTCAGGCCCACCATGATGAACATCGACGTCACAGCGGTCATCAACATGAACACAGAACAGGTGACTGAGAATTACACCGAACTACACCGAACTACACCGAACTACACCGAACTACACCGAACTACACCGAACTACACCGAACTACACCGAACTACACCGAACTACACCGTATTACACCGAACTACACCGAGCTACACCGAACTACACCGAACTACACCGAGCTACACCGTATTACACCGAGCTACACCGAGCTACACCGAACTACACCGTATTACACCGAGCTACACCGAACTACACCGTATTACACCGAGCTACACCGAGCTACACCGTATTACACCGAGCTACACCGAGCTACACCGAACTACACCGAGCTACACCGAGCTACACCGTATTACACCGAACTACCCCGAGCTACACCGAACTACACCGAGCTACACCGTATTACACCGAACTACACCGAACTACACCGAGCTACACCGTATTACACCGAGCTACACCGAGCTACACCGAACTACACCGAACTACACCGTATTACACCGAACTACACCGAGCTACACCGAGCTACACCGTATTACACCGAGCTACACCGTATTACACCGAACTACCCCGAGCTACACCGAACTACACCGAGCTACACCGTATTACACTGAACTACACCGAACTACACCGAGCTACACCGTATTACACCGAGCTACACCGAGCTACACCGAGCTACACCGAACTACACCGTATTACACCGAACTACACCGAACTACACCGAGCTACACCGAGCTACACCGTATTACACCGAACTACACCGAGCTACACCGAACTACACCGAGAGGATGAACTCCCTCTGGTGCTCTTCGCGTGTCGGTCAAAAATGAGCGTTTTTTATTTCAATGAAATGAATGTACTATATTTTAGTTTGATATTTTGTATTTTTAGGTGATTTTATGGTTCTAAATTATATTTACGCTCTATTTAAAATCCATTTTTTCACTTTTTGAGCATAGACCTGAAAATGTAAGTTTCCAACTGCTTTAGAGCGCCAGACTGATGTTTGATCTCTTCTCAACGACGACACTCGGCAGATTATTGCTGAAGTGAACTTAAAAAAAATAGTTACAGAATTTTAAGTTCATTGTTATTAAAAATCCACAAAAATTCTATTTTCAATTTTTATATGAAATTTATATATTTTTAAAAACACATTTTACTCTAAAACTGCAAGAAAATTAAAGCCATAAATCTAAACAGGTTGTGTTCATAATGTGTGTCAGTGGATGATGTGTCAGGGAGATGTTGTTCGGCTGCAGTACCGAACGCTTCCACTAGAGGAAACTCTCATTCATTTACAATGCGCTCGTTCCTGACCGCGAGAAACACACGTGACTATTGTTTTCAGGGCCGTTTAACCTTTTTTATTTGTTCACACAGCAAGTGCCTATACTAAGTTGTGTACCATTCCGATCAAGTAAAAAAAAAAAAATCTTTCGGTCAAAAGTGACTTAAGGGCACCAGTGGGGTTAAACTCTTATTATGGCGGGTTAATTGGGCGGGGCTTAATCACATTCTCCACTACATGGGTGGAGACTGGAATGTCTTTGTAAATGCTAGATAACAGTTTTATGTATGGTTTACAGGAAGGCATTGATATGAACACATTCAGGCTGTTTAAACAAAGATAATTATATCATCGCCAAGGGCAATGATTCATTTCAATAGCGGACTACACTGCAAACACACAGTGAGTCACATAAAGGCGTCTGGAGAGTCAAAAAAGATGACTGATTGGTTATTTGTACTTGGGTGAATAATTGTCAAGACATTGCCTAGACATGCCTGTCAAATTTAGCCACGGTGTTTGTTTATGCTTTGGCGTCGTGATCTCAAGGTGGATTTTTTCATTGGCAATTATTTATTGATTTACATGTTTTTATAATAATCTGATATTAGACGGTTATGGTTAAATGAAGCTCCAGGCTACATGGCAAAACAAAAGTCATGGTTTTAACCCTTGTGCAACCTTATGGACATTTTTGTGTCTTTCAGTTTTATTTAATTATCATTTCACTTGTGTAATGCCAACTGCATTCATTTTGGCACAGGTGTGTATTTTTAATTGGAATTCTTCGATTTTCGATACCTTCGATACCTTCGATACCCCCATTTCCTTTAAAAAATATATGTATATTGCACTAGTAACACAAAATAGTTCCACTCAGGACCTTCGGGACAAAAATGTAAATTTTGATCCCAGGGCCATTTAACTATAAAATGATGCAATCTTTGCTCATAGGCTTTCATTCTGTTGGCAAGACTTCAAAATTAATAATGTTACTTTTTTTTTTTTTTTTTTTTTTTACCAGTGCCTTGTTTTGCTGGCATCTAATGGGTGAAATCTCCCTGAACGCTATTTTCTTTTTTTGAGATTTCAACCTCAAATTTGTAATACGACTTGTTTAGATTTATTTTCTAGCAGTTTTAGAGTTTCATAAAATATATATATTTTATATGAAATATTGTTCATAAATCATTTTCATAAACCTCTAAAACTTTTTTGGTTTTACTTTTCAAAATTTTACTTCTTTAAAAATGAGACCAAACTCAAGTCTGTGCTCCCAAGCTTCAAATTTTGACACTGAAATTTTTGTCCTCTATGGACCTATGTGTATCTTTTTTTAATTGACGCACAGGGGTTAAATCCCAGGGAATACAAGAACTGATAAAGCCTGTACCTTGAATGCATTTGGAAAATATGTGATAAAACATTCCAGTGTTTGAATTCTTCTTAAACGTCTCATTGCTTCTGTGTCTCAGAACAACCAGAAGACCTCTGCTGGACTAAAGAAAGCTCTGGATTTGGCTCCTCTGTACATCGATAGCAATGGATGTAATAGATCTCTAAGAGAAACCATAATACAAAACGGCATCTCCGGGAAGAAGTTTTCCCCAAACACTTGTTCACCCACTGGATTTTCCAAAGACTGTGTGATCATCAGCAGTATATTTGTGAGTCAGGAAGATAGCTGCGTTTCCCAAAGTCTGAAAGAGAACGGGAACGATGGCCCCTATAGACAGATGACCAAAGCGGTCAAGAGCACTTACGCCAATGGAGATTCATGTCTTCACAACGTGACTCAAAGAACCAATGGAAACAGTGATGGAGTTACCAGTCCTCTAAGAGTATCCGTTGAGGAAAGGCAAGCCAGATCCGCACCAGGGAATGAGGTTAATGGGACGCCGAGTACGCCAAATACAACCAATGGGATGCCAAGTACGCCATCTCCAATGACTCCAGACTCCTTCCATGAAAGCTTGTCGGAGTCGTGCTCCAATCGGAGCAGCACGGATTCATTACCGGGACCTGAAAACTCAAGCGCTCCGCCAAACGGGCTTGAGGAAAGCGAGCCGATCTACGCTGAGAGCACTAAGAGGAAAAGACGAACGCCGTGCGACGGGAAGGAGTCTGAAACAGAGCTCAATGCAAGCGACGCTCAAAGAGCAACCATCACGGTCGTAGCCGCCCACACTGAGGAAAACAACAGGACTTTTTACCTGAGCAGCCCGGATTCTGCCGTAAGCACTCAGTGGACCCACTTCAGCCCAACGGCGCCCAAAGACTCGTCAAGCCCGGCGTTCACTTGGCCAGAAGCAACCGAAGGAACCTCCAACGCTTCCCAACCCAAGCCTCAATCCAGTCCCCCGGTTCCTCCTAAGATTAACTCCCGTCCTCCCAGACTCGGCACCTCCAGTCTTTCCCTACCGTTGCCCGAGATAAGCTTTACCATGGTTCTTCCTCCAAAAGAAACGGCTCCCGATCCTTCCCATGTGGACTCCGTTGCTCCAGTTCGCCCGGCACCAGTCCGTAAACACCGGAGTATGGAAGGCTGTATTGACGAGGTGGAAGAGGAGGGAGAGTCTGAGAGATCGGGCTCTTGTACCCGTCCGGTTGAGTCCATCAATGGTCCCGCTGTTCAGGGGTTTGTGTCCAGAGAATGGAAGAGCGAGAGCAGTGCGACGCCAGGCACCGGCAACAAAAGCACCAGTCAGACCCAGGCTGGCGTCCCAGAGGAGAACGGGAAGACCAGTGAGAGCACCAGAGCCCATCCCAACCAAACCAACGCACCCAACGCCAGTCGAGATCCCGTTCCGCCTCCACCACCGCCCAAAAAACACCACCGGTGAGAATCACATCCTTATTTTGTGCTGCTTGTTGGTTTTACTAACCTTTTTGTCCTTTAATTAGATTAGCGCTATTGGAATTATACATCAAAAATTTGACTCTACAACTTTTGATACTCTAGTTTTGCAGAGTTGGGTGGACCATAAACTGATTTATTTGTTTTCCCCGTAACATCTGCATTGCTTTCTCTTGCCATGCACACTACCCGTCAGAAGTTTTGGATCGGTAAGATTTTGAATGTTTTTAAAAGAGTCTCTTCTGCTCACCAAGGCTGCATTTATTTGATTATAATACTATTTCACTGTTTTACTGTATTTTTAATGTAAATCAGCTGTTTTCTATATGAATATCTAGTAAAGTGTAATTTATTCCTGTGATCAAAGCTGAGTTTCAGCATCATTACTCCAGTCTTCAGTGTCACATGATCGTTCAGAAATCAGGAGAATATGAGGATCTGATGATCTAGAAACATTTATGATTATCCATATTGAAAACAGTTATTTACATTTTTATTTCAGGATTCTTTAATGAATAGAAAGTTCAAAAGAACAGCATCAATTTAGAAATAGAAAGCTTTTGTAACATTAAACACTATCGTTTAAAAGTTTGGGGTCAGTAAGAATTTTTTTTTGGGGGGGGGGATAAATAAAATAAATCAATTTTTATTCATCAAGGATGAATTAAATTTATCAAAAGTTACAGTAAAGATATTTATAGTGTTAAAAAAGGTTATATTTCAAATAAATGCTGTTCTTTTAAACTTTCTATTCATCAAAGAATCCTGAAATTAAAATGTAAATAACCGTTTTCAATATGGATAATAATCATAAATGTTTATGAGCATCAGATCCTCATATTCTCCTGATTTCTGAAGGATCATGTGACACTGAAGACTGGAGTAATGATGCTGAAACTCAGCTTTGATCACAGGAATAAATTACACTTTACTAGATATTCACATAGAAAACAGCTGATTTACATTATTATAATATTTCTTTTTTTTTTACCGTATTTTTGATCAAATAAATACAGCTTTGGTGAGCAGGAGAGCAATTTCAAAAACATTAAAATTTAATATAAGTATATTATTATTAATATCAGAAACTGTGTTGATATAGGTAAATTAACTTTATGATTCCAGAAGTTTCAACAAACCACTTGAACTTGACAAACTCGTCATTTCGACTTCAGAAGCTGGAATTGGGTATTTTCCAATGGCACATGAAGGGAATATAGAATACTTGTTTTTGTTTTTTGTTCCATGTTTTTTTCTTACCAGGTTATTTTAACGAGTTTAAAACCCCTTAGTATTGCTTATTATCGTCAGTGTGAGTTCTGTGTTGCTTTTGTCACCGATTGTGATGATTCCTTGTGAAATGCTCAGTGCCTTTGCTTTCATTTTCTTGTATTAGCCCATAATTGCTCTTACCGTCATGAGCTGATGTGATTGCTTGAGCTTTATTTAGATTATTATATATATTTCTGTCTCGTTATCTCTGGATGAAGTTGCTTGTGGAGTCTCGTGAGTTTCAGTGCTGGTCTCTCGGTTGCTCTCATTGTTCGTTTTCTGTGCGGTTTCAGCCATTCATCAGATCTGAATACAGCGCCTGTGCGGTTCTTTACAGCGATGCTGAAGAACGTGATGTGATCTGAGTTTTCTGTTCATCGAGAGCTTGTCTTGTGTGCTGAATGTGTGTTTGTTTCTGAACTCAATCTTGTTGTTATTATGGGATTGGTCTCGCTCTGCCCTGTAATATCCGTGTTAACCGCGTCACCTTCGAGAAGCGCACGCTAGGCCACATCTCTGCGCTGTTTTCATTAGCGTGAAATGGTGTGGTTTAGTTCTTCTCGTGTTTGACTGCCTCAGGAGCGCGTGAGAATAGCCGTGCTGAGATCGGCATCTCTCCTCAGTGCTCTGTGGCCCGAGACGCTTGACCAGCGGCAGCTAGCGCGGGAACTCGAGTGCTTTTTGGCGTACTCGGCAGATCCGGGGTTTGCGGTGTTGATCCTGTCCGGATGAAAGTCTACAGAATGACTGTATGTTAAAGGTTGCATAGGTTTGGGAGTTGATGAAATCAGCAAGCTAAAATGAATCATTTTTATATTTAATAATTTTTTTTGTGTGTTTTTATGAACTGACACCGTGAACTCTTAAGTTGTCTTTAAATCACCACTGATAACATTAAAAAGTATATTAAAAATTTTAATTTAATGTCATGGTAACACTTTATTTTGATGGTCCCTTTTGAACATTCTGGTGACTATAAGTAACTTTGCAACTACATGTCAACTAACTCTCATTAGAGTATTAGTGTACTGTCTGCTTAATATCTGATAACTCTTTATTGTGATGGCCCTCCAACAGACAGTCTACTGACTATAAGTAACTATGCAACTACATGTCAACTTATTCTAACCCTAACCCTACCAGTCTACTAATACTCTGCTAACACTCTAATGAGAGCTAGTAGACATGTAGGTGCAACGTTACTTATAGTCAACAGAATGAGTTAAAGGGACCATCCAAATGAAGTGAAACCAATGTCATATATATAATATTATTCATTTTATTTTTTTATAGGGACCATGTACAATTTCAAACATAAATGTTACCATTTGATGCATTGTACCAGAGTTAGTCACAGGCTAATTTACAAATGCTAACAATATAGTTGTTAAATATTATCTATTTAATATAACATTACAATATATGATATATTTTACATTTTTATAATATTTAGTATTGAATATTTTGTAATAGATTTATTATATTTCAGGATTATTTAAAAAAAAAAAATATAATACTACAATATAGTAAATATTTTATAAGACATTTAATAATTGCAATATTAGTTTGTTCAGACACAGTTCAGATTCCCAGACATTCGATAAATAGAGATTTTATGCTTAATATCTCATAATTTAGCAGCACATTCACATGTTTATGGTTCCATGATGTCGTTGATAGTCACATGACGTAGGTAAACAAATACTTTTTTTTTTAGCAAGTGTTTAATTTTTTTTAACTTAACATTTTTGTGAGTGTTTTATTTCAAAACTATTGTGTGTGTTCGTTAGTTATATAACAAACACAGAAAGTGTAAGTGGGTGAAGTTATGAACTGGTGTAATGAATGATTCATGGAGCAGATGGTTGATAAATCTGCTTTTCCAGCAGGAGCAGCAGAAGCGATGTTAGTTTGAGATGTTACACACACACACACACACACACTGAGCATCAGGTGTGTGTGTTTGAGGCTCTTCGGGTCGGTTCTGTTGTTTTATCGGTGTTTCCTCTGAGCTGAAGTGTGTGTGTGTGTGTGTGTGTGTGTGTGTAACAGATGATCAGCGCCTCCAGTGTTTGTTTCCACGCCTCGGGACGCTTCTGTTCTCATAGAGATGATATTAGAGCTGGATATTTACAGTTTCACACTGAAAACACACACACACACGCGCGCGCACGCTCGAACAGAAGCAGATTCTCGCTCGGATGCGTCGGAACCGCCGGCCCTTCCTGAGGTAGGTGTTTCATTCAGGTCCTGTAGCGTGCAGGACTCATTTGCATGTGATTGAGAGGATCACGGTTGGGCTCTTTGGTCCTGGTGTGTGTGTGTGTGTGTGTGTGTGTGTGTGTGTGTGTGTGTGAAGCTGGAAGAATCACTGTATTTGTTCCAGGTCCTGATGTGTGTTTCCGTCCGGCTGGGGTTTTTAGCACGTCGCTATGCAGTTGCTAGGGTGTTCTGGTGCTGGTTTACTGTTTTAAGTGTGTGACGTTCAGTGCTCGTGTTTAACATACACACACACACACACATACACATCAGTGAGACGTTCAAGTTTGTACTCCAGAGACAGCAGGAGTTTATAGACTCATAATCACAGGAAACATGAGAAGATACACACACACACACTCTCTCTCTCTCTCTCTCTCTCTCTCTCTTTCTCTCACACACACACAGGAAATGATGCTGCTCTACTTATAGAGTCCCTCACCGCACAGAATCAAGAGTGTGTTGATCTTGTTAATTGAATCACATATTGAGTTCTTCATTATTGGTGTTTATTCTGCAGTCGTTCTAAACTCGGTTGTTTAGAGGTTTAAGCGCACTTCCTTCTTTTGAGCACTTCAGTCCAGTATATTTTACGTGTGTGTGTGTGTGTGTGTGTGTGTGTGTGTGTGTGTGTGTGTGTGTAAATCAGTACAGAGGAAGCAGTGGCTCTCACATAGTGAATTGCTGCTCCGTCACAGAACGTCAGACACAGTAAAAAGTGCATCTGACTGTAAATCTGATCCGTGAGTGAGTGTGAGTGAGTGTGTGTGTGTGTGTGTGTAAGTGTTGGACACTGATAGTGTGTGTGGTGTTGGACACTGATAGTGTGTGTATGTGTTGGACACTGATAGTGTGTGTATGTGTTGGACACTGATAGTGTGTGTGAGTGTGTTTGTAAGTGTTGGACACTGATAGTGTGTGTGAGTGTTGGACACTGATAGTGTGTGTGAGTGTTGGACACTGAAGTGTGTGTGAGTGTTGGACACTGATAGTGTGTGTGAGTGTTGGACACTGATAGTGTGTGTGAGTGTTGGACACTGATGTGAGAGAGTGTGTGTGTGTGAGTGTGTTTGTAAGTGTTGGACACTGATGTGAGAGAGTGTGTGTGTGAGTGTGTTTGTAAGTGTTGGATACTGATAGTGTGTGTATGTGTTGGACACTGATGTGAGAGAGTGTGTGTGTGTGAGTGTGTTTGTAAGTGTTGGACACTGATGTGAGAGAGTGTGTGTGTGTGAGTGTGTTTGTAAGTGTTGGACACTGATGTGAGTGTGTGATTGTTGGACACTGATAGTGTGTGTGATTGTTGGACACTGATAGTGTGTGTGTGTGAGTGTGTTTGTAAGTGTTGGACACTGATAGTGTGTGTGATTGTTGGACACTGATAGTGTGTGTGATTGTTGGACACTGATAGTGTGTGAGTGTGAGTGTGTTTGTAAGTGTTGGACACTGATGTGAGTGTGTTGTGTTGTTCTCTGCAGGGTGTGTAACCGTGTGAGTGGCAGTAATATGGATCAGGGGTCAGTGGAGAGTCTGAGCCAGTCGCTGAGAGGCCTGAACTGCTCAACAGACAGTCTGCAGACGCTCTCTGACGCCGGTGAGTGCCACACACACACACACACACACACACACACACACACACACGTCAGCGCTCATGATTATATCACACTCCACTGCCAGTTTTAAGAGCAGAATGATCTTCAGTGTTCCTGTCCGAATCATCACCGCAAAATCAGTGCATGTTTTCTTAATAAACACAGCTGTCCCAGAATGCATTGCAACAAGCGTTTAGATGGCAGATTGAGTTGAGGGAAATATTGATTTATTAATAGATTTTATTCTGTACTGAAAAAGTGTCTGGCAAACAGTTCTGCCTGAATATAATGGCCTTTTATTTAATATTTCCATGTATTATGTGAGTATTAGCAATAGCATAGCAACCACATAGCATCACCCTAGCAACCGCATGGCAACATCTTAGCAACCACATATCAACACCCTAGCAACCACCCAGAAGACCCTAGCAACCGCATAGCATCACCCTAGCAACCACATAGCAACATCTTAGCAACCACCCCAAGTTTTAAAACTACTAAACTCAAACTTTGAGTTGTTTGAGCCAAAATTTTTCTGGCTAGGCTTTTTAAAGCCAACTTAACGTTTACAAAGTCTACAAACTTTTCTATGTATGTGAACAGCAGACCTCGAGGGACGTAGATGTGAATTTGAGAACCTCTACAATAAAACTCTGACGTTGAATGTTGAGTTTTGCACTGGCAGACAATAGTCACAAACCTGTACTCTGAATATGAATTTTAATCTTTGACATATTTGAGAAGTTGCAAGTGTCTAATTGAGGTTGTGCTGTGAACGTAAGAATAAGTGCAAATATATATTACAGGTTTGTGTCTGTCGTTGTATTTCTGTGAATGGCAGTGTACACATTTGTGACTGCTTGCAGCTTCATATTCAGAGCACGAATATTTATTGTACAAGTTCTCAAATTCACGCCTGCGTGCCTCGGGTGTTGCGGGGCTGAAGTGTAAAAGCAGAATCTGCTGTTGTGAATGAAACTTCCTTTACGGAAAGTCATCCATGAAAAGGGAAACGCAGCTTCGGTCCTTCCTACTGATCCTATCGCTGCAGAACGCGTTCCCACAATGCACTGGGGCGCAGAGATAATGAAGGGCTGAAGAGAGGAAATCAGGGTTTGTGTTTATCACGGGCGTCTTTCCCCACTAATCTTCCTCTGCAGGCCTTCATTACACACACACACACACACAAACACACACACACACACACACACACACACACACACACACTCTCACACTCTCACACACACACACTCACTCTCACACACACTCACACTCTCCAGGGCATGTCACTCACAGCACAGAGAGAGAGAGTCGCTCGACCTCCGGAGTGTGAGCGTGCAGGAATGTGAGTGTGTGTATTAGCGAGTGTGTGAGCGGGAGTGAGTGAGATTCTTTATATATATATATATATATATATATATATATATATATATATATATATATATATACTGTATATGATTTTGTTTTTTTTACAGAATTATTTAAAATGTAATGTATATTATTTTAATATATAGTATTTTAAATAATATTTTACATCTAATTCATTTGTTATATATATATATATATAATGTATGCGTGTATAAAATTTGAGATTTAAAATGGTATATTCTGTATCAAAAGTATATTTAATTAACATTTTTCTCTCTCTCTGTTTTTCTGATCATGTGACCTAGACTCCACCCTCCGCTCCTGCCCCTCCCCATTTCCCAACAGCCCGTTTGACTCCGCCCCCGCGTCGCCGCAGCCCGACGCGTTTCCTAGCAACAGTCTCGGTCATCAGCTGACTCCGCCTCCGCTGCCACAGAAGAAGCTAGTAAACCGCACCACATCGGCTCCTAGCGAGTCTGGCGTCAAACCGCTAGCCCGTAGCCGCCCGCGCCTCCCCTTCAGCGGCTCCGAAACCAACGTTAGCCGCCCGTCCGCCACGCCTCCGCCTAGCCCAGTGGACCCGCGCGCGCTGTTCTCCTCCAGCTCGTCCCCGCAGCTCAACACGCTACCGGCCGCCGGCTCCACGCTACATGCGCTGCTCAGCAACATGGACAGCCGCGAGGGCATCTACTCCAAGCTAGGCGGCCTGTACGCGGAGTCCCTGCGGCGTCTGGCGCTGAAGTGCGAGGAGCATTTCACCAGCAACCAGAGGAACACGCTGAGATTCGACGAGAGCAACTGGTCCCTCTTCAAACTGACCTGCAACAAGCCTAGCTGCCTGTCTGGAGACGCCGTGTATTACTCAGCCTCCTGCGCCTCAGACACGCGCAACATGTACGCCGTGAAGGTGAGAGTCCTGAAGTCAGACAGTATTTTCTTATAAAGCACATTTGTGCTGCTGTACAATAAAATATGAAAAATATTTTACTGAAATAAGTAAAAAAAATTGTATTAACATTTCCTAGCACATCGTTAACATGTTGCTAGCATAATTCAGCACATTATTAACATTTCCTAGCATGATTTAGCATGTTGTTAACTTTTTTTTAGCATGATCTAACATATTGCTAACATGATATAGCAAGTCACTAGCATGATTTAACACATTGCTAACATGTTTTAGCATGGTGCTATCATGTTTCTAACATGATTTAACATTGCTCCCGTGTTTTAGCATGTTGCAAGCATGAGTTAGTATGTTGTTAGCATGTTTCTAGTATAGCATGATTTAGCACATTGCTAGCATGTTTCTAACATGGTTTAGCACATTACTAATACATTATAACATGTTTCTAGCATGTTTTAGCATGTTTCTTGTATGATTTAGTATATGGCTAGCATGATGCACCACATTGCTTAAACATTTTAACAAGTTGGCATGATTTATCACATTGCTTGCATGTTTTAGCACGTTTCTAGCATGATTTATCACATTTCTAATACATTTTAACTTTTCTAGCACTCTTTTAGCATTTTACGATTTAATCTGCGTGATATCTGACGATGATATTGTTTCCTGTGTTTGCAGATCTGTAAAGGCGAGTCGGCGGACAGTAGACAGGCTCACCTGTACAGCCTGTCGGTGCAGCAGAGCGTCCCGCCTCACTTCAGCCTTCAGCAGGACTGCGGTCACTTCCTAGCCTGCGTCCCGCGTAGCATGCTACCTAGCGATGAGCGCGCGGCGGGGCCATCCGAGCAGGAGCGTGTGGTGGTGATCACGCGCGAGGTTCCTCACCAAACCGTGGCAGATTTCGTGCGGGAGTGGGAGTCGTTCCACCGCGCGCAGCCGGAGGTGTACGAGCGCCGTGTGTGTTTCTTGCTACTACAGCTGTGCACCGCGCTGGAGCATCTCAAAGCGCACGGCGTCACGCACCGTGACGTCTGCATGGAGAACCTTCTGCTAGTTACACACCGCCGCGCCGACCCGCAACAGCAGAGCCTCCCGCGCCTCCTCATCAGCAACTTCTGCAAATCAAAACGGCGGAACGCAGACGAGGTGGCGATTAGCGCGCATCCGCGTTTTAAGCGAGATCACGCGCGACTAGCGCCGGAAATCGTTTCTGCTGCACAATATCGGAAATTCGACGAATTTCAAACCGGGATTTTAATCTATGAGCTCTTGCATCGTCGGAATCCGTTCGAGGCGACAGCGGCGGCTAAGCAATACAGCTGCGAGGAATTGCCGCCGATCCCGAGCGTGTCGCTTTACTCGTCCGGTTTGCAGCGGCTAGCACACCTGCTACTGGAGCCGGACCCCGGACGCCGCATACACATCCAGGACGCTAAGCGCATCCTGCAGGCGCTGCTGTGGGGGCCGCGGCGGGAGCTGCTGGAGCAGCCGTGGGTCCGCGGGAGAGTCGCGCCGCCGCAGCACGACGGGCTAATGAACTGGCTGGACGTGAAGCGCGCGCTGCTAATGATGAAGTTCGCGGAGCGCTCGCTGGAGCCGGAGAGGAACGCGGAGCTGGAGGACTGGCTGTGCTGTCAGTACTTCTCCACCGCTAACCCTAAAGCGCTGTGTCAGAGCGCGGAGCTGCTGTACAACCTGCCCTTCACACACTGAAGACCACCCCGCTAACACACACGCTAACACACACGCTGGTCCGCTCCGTGCGCAGGAGATCTGATGTGTGTGTGTGTGTGTGTGTGTGTGTGTAAAACACTGTGTTCTGCACTGGACTGAACGCTTGCGCTTTAACATTCCACTCTTTCATTTGAGCTTCTCTGACGTGGTTCATGTACAGATGCAGGAATGAGGTTCTACAGAAGAGACTGCAAGATTTTGTATTGAGACATTTTTTTCATGAAAATTAAAAAGAAAATGTAAAATATGTGTGTGAGTGTGTGTATGAGAATGTGAGTGTGTGTGGGGGTGGGTGTGTGAGAGTGTGTGAGAGTGTGTGAGAGTGTGTGAGAGTGTGTGAGAGTGTGTGAGAGTGTGTGAGTATTTGTGTGTGAGAGAGTATTTGTGTATATTTTTGGGTGTTTGTGTGTGAGAGAGAGTAAGGGTGTATGTGTGTGAGAGTATTTGTGTGTGAAAGTGAGTGTATTTGTGTGTGTGAGTGTATTTGTGGATGTTTGTGTGTGTGAGTGTATGTGTGTGTGAGAGAGTGTGTGAGTGTATATGTGTGAGAGAGAGTATTTGTGAGTGTGTGTTTGTGAGAGTATGAGTGAGTATTTGTGAGTGTGTGTGTGTGAGAGAGAGTATGAGTGTGTGAGAGCGAGTGTATTTGTGTGAGAGAGTATTTGTGAGTGTGTGTGTGTGAGAGAGTATGAGTGTGTGAGAGAGTATGAGTGTGTATGTGTGTGAGAGAGTATTTGTGAGTGTGTGTGTGTGTGTGAGAGAGTATGAGTGTGTGAGAGTGAGTGTATTTGTGTGAGAGAGTATGAGTGTGTGTGTGTGTGTGTGTGTGAGAGAGAGTATTTGTGAGTGTGTGTGTGTGTGAGAGAGTATGAGTGTATGTGAGTGAGTGTTTGTGTGTGTGAGAGAGTATTTGTGAGTGTGTGTGTGAGAGAGAGAGTATGAGTGTGTGAGAGTGTGTATTTGTGTGTGAGAGAGTATGAGTGTGTATGTGTGTGAGAGAGTATTTGTGAGTGTTTGTGTGTGTGAGTGTATTTGTGTGTGTTAGTGTATGTGTGAGTATTTGTAAGCGTGTGTGTGAGAGAGAGTATGAGTGTGAGAGAGAGAGAGTATTTGTGTGTGTGAGTGTATTTGTGGGTGTTTGTGTGTGTGTGAGCGAGAGAGAGAGAGTATGAGTGTGTGTTTGTGTGAGTATTTGTGAGTGTGTGTGTGATTTTATTTGCATGATTAGTCCAAATTACTGTAATGCAAAATAATCACATTCTCTTCTTCAGTCGACAATCTTCTTGTTTGGACAAAGTAATACTTTTTTGATATTTGATTATTTATTAAAGTCAGCATGAAAAAGAGGTACAACATGTGAAACTCTTTATTAAAATGTTTAATTGCCGTGAAAATAATGTCACAATACAGAGAAATCTTAAAGACGTTGTTTGTTTTCTTAATGTAGAAACTGATTTCTGGTTTCTTCTGACTCGCGGCTTTTTCTGCTTCTTCTGAAGTTTGTCTGAGGCTTTACGGGGTTTCTGGGTAAAAGTGGCCCTCGTGTTGATGGGCCTGTGTTCGAGACGGATAAACACAACAGGAATCAAAGCTCTCAGTGGGATTATAGACGCGTCCTCGTAAAAACGACAGTAAAATCCCAGTACATCGTAAAAAAAAAAAAAAAAAAAAAAGTAAAATCTCGTCTTCCTGCCGGTCAGAGGCTTCGATTACACTCCCTGTTTGAAGCGACGTCACTTCCTGTGCAATATTTCCAGCTGGACACGTCAAAAATAAATGTCGTCTCCATGTTAATTGTCGGTTTATTTCGAGTGCCTTTTTGTCGTTTATATTTCCAGTCCGATTGTAAGCATTTCAAGCTTAACGGAGATGAAACTGTGAGTCTGGGATTTCACATGAAACCGATTTTATTTGTATATTTATGTGTAGCGGGTCTTAACAGCTTGATTAAGTCACACGCGGTGTGTTTATGTTTATAACCCTCATATTGTTTTTATTTCTGATTGTATTGACTCTAAGCGCGCGTTCTTCTGTCTTCAGGAAAAGAGTCGGTGGATATAAACGTCCTGTATTAATAAACTGTGTCAAATGCATCTTACAATAAAGTGTCAACTATTTTCACAAATTACTGATTTGCTTCTTTGTCCGTGAATAAGTAAATCACTGTTTATTTTGAGCTGAATGTGGGATTTGAGGGATTTGAAACTCGGTCAAAGTACATGTGGAAGTGAATGACGAGATTCATATTCATAACATAAAATGTTCAAAGTCCAAGTGAAGTTCAACTTTCAGATCCTCAGTCTCACCAGCAGCATTCTTGAAATATGCCCAGTCACACACACACACACACACACACACACACACACACACACACACACACAATAATTTCGAGTTTTGTCCATTTTGACTCATAATTTCAACTTTTTGTCAGTTTTTTTAATGCAACAATTTCGACTTTTTAAGTGCTAATTTTGATTGTGTATGTCAATTTCTATTTAAGTAATATTTTTACTAAACTTTTTGTCATTTATTTAGACTTTTATATACTTTTGTATTTTTACGTCACAATTTTTATTTTATTTGTATGCACTAATTTCGACTAAGAAATAATTTAAACTTTCTGTTATAAATGTGACTTTTTTTTACTTAGTATGTCATAATTTCCGGTTCTTGTGTCATAATTATGACTAGTCTACCAGAGCATGACTTTTTTTCCTCATATGGCGTAAATGGGCTTCCATTTGCATTTAATCAAACTGCTTAGAATCAGGATAAATGAAAACAATGAAATGCATTCAGGTTTAAGTATGAACATGATTAAAATATGGCTAGAGATACATACCAGTAAAACAGTATAAAATTCCACACATAATATATGAGTGTGTATTCAGCATAAGGCCAGATGTGAGACTTCTGTGCGCACACTAATCGTGATGCCTGTCTGTTGTTTGGGAAGTTTAAGTCCGATTTACTGGAACTACAGTAGCGTGTCTATGCAAGCGGCCTATAAATCAATTATAGAATTGAATCACTTCTCAAAAATAACGTCTGCTCTTTTCTCGCAGAGCTCTTGGTGTTTGAACGTACGGCATGTTGAGTGCAGTTTCTGATGTTACTGTAGTTTGTTTACCGCATCTCTGAGAGAACAGCGCCGTTTATTGGACAACAGCGACACCCAGTGGCCGCTTACAGATACTGCAGCCTGCTACAAAGCGGAGCATGCGCAGTGTGCAATGTTATGATCACAGTTTACAAACAATCCCACACTGAATGAATAAATGATTCTAAAATAAATATGAAATATATAAAAATAGCACATACATAATTATGTATAAAAGAGACAGATCTGGATGACTGCTGTAAAGATGAGACAGACTAATATTAGCGCATTCTTCTTACGATGTTTTACATTTGAGTTACAGAAATGTGGTAATGTGTATGCCAGGTTAAAGAGATGTGTTTACTCTTGTATACAGCGGATTGATTTCTTGATAGGCAGATGAAAAGTCAGTGGATGGATGGATGACTGGTTGCATGCGTTTGCTTTATGGCCTCTGGAAACACAGAAACAGTAATTGCATGTTGAGTTAACTTTAAATGGTAGAAAATATCATACAGGCAAATTACACCTCTTGACCTTTAAACCCTAAACCAGAAGATTTGACTCAAGTGGAATAATTTACGTTGCTGTAGAAGCCAATAGCACATGCTTAATTTTATTACAGAAAAAAAATACTTTACCATCTTCCATGTCTAAAAAACAAAGTAGTTTCATATATATATGACAATTCATGTTCACCATTCAACATGTTCTCATGTACTTAAATAAGGTGTGAAAACATCATCACACACACACACACGCCTCAGTCAACAGACTCAAAAGCAAAACAGCATTTGCTTCCTCTCAGTAATTTTCCACTCTCTGAACAAACGAATAGACCGAGCCTACTATAGCGAGGGCTTGATGCATGAATATTAATGCCACCAGCAGACGTTCGCTCACCCGATTGGCTGAAAGCGCTGCCTGTTGAATATTAAGTATCCACGTGACCGGACGCACGAAGCCTGTTGTATAACCGCCGTGATGATGAGGTGATTAATATTCATGAGCACGCCCTTCGCAATAGTAGCGGTGCGCGTGTTTTAATGCGCATCTCCGCCTCCGGTTCCTCACTTACTTGCTGACCGCAGAAGAGCGCACACAGGCCGGCGTGAACTCTCCCGAGGCCGGATGGTAAAATCCAACCTCCAGCGGATCCTAAACAGTCATTGCTTTGCCCGTGAGAAAGAAGGAAAGAAACAGTGTGAAATCAGCATCATGGAGGCGCTCAGTAACAGTATTAATGACATGATGGGAAGGTGAGAGAGAGACTTCTACCCCGTTAACAGCCCGTTTACGCACGTTTCACAACGTGAAAATCTCCATATGACAATATAAAGTCATTATAATAAGGGCTGTTGACTTAACTGTGCGGTTTAATGGGGGTTTAGTGGGAATAATTTCCTCACAGGGGCCTGAAGGGCTAATGCTAATGCTAGCAGATGGTTTTTTAAAGTGAAGCTCTAAACTGTGTTGGTCAACTAACACACACTGAAGTACATCTGTAAAGTTTTAAAAGTGTTGGAAACCCATCATGATGTCACGTTAAGATGATAAACTGAAATCTAAATGAAGGAAATGTTGCCTAATAAAATTTAGCCCTTTAAATGCGCGTTCTCACACCTGATTGGGGTCGTAATATTGCATAATAAGCGACGAACGCTAGTATTTTCACTGCTCGGTGAATTATGAACGCTCTTATCGTGTTAATTTCGGTATAAAGTCTTTTTGTTTTGAGATTTGACGTCGAAGGCCTCGCGCTTTACACGTACGTCACATCGACGTCGTGACGTCACCGGCCTCGGGCCTTTGATCGCGCCGACAAGTATTTTTGTTGGTTATATTTTATTTTTCAGTATTTTACATTGCAATGAGATTCGATGATGTGTATGATCGTTTCTTTTAAAATCTGATATATATATATATATATATTTTATTCAGACATCATAAAAAACAATTATGAAACAATATCGTAAATAAATAAAAAAGGACACAATAACGCGCGCTTATGACCGGAAGTACATTAATTTATTGTGCAGCAGACGTCACTGTTGCATGATCGATCTTTTCTGACTTTATTACCAATATTTCTGTGCTGTGACTGGACGTGAACATAAGAACCGCGTGGTGACGTCACGACTACAAACATCAATGTCGCGATGAGGTTATTAGAAATGAGCAGCAGTGACTCAGTGTGGGATCAAGCATGGAAAAATATTAATTTTGCAGACTTCAAAATACTACATAGGATTTATGCAGTTATGCATGTTTAGGAGAGATTTAATTTGAACATTTTCAGATAATTCTGTGGACTGGAAACTAAAACATTAGCATTTTTTTTAATCGTATTTACAAGATTTAGAAACCTATATGAACAGTAACACTGGAGTGTATAATAGAAATTTGTGTATTTCATGAACTGTATATTTTCAGAGCATTTTGGAAAGTGAACGATGAAATAATTTTTTAATGGAAAAACGGCATGTTCACGAAAAGACTGCAAACCCAATTTCTTACATTTTTAGAGCTCAACAAAATTGCCTAAAATTAAAATGAACACCTGAAATTATAAAAGTTAAAAGTTGAAAAAGCCATTTTTTTTTTTACAGTGTGTCTGAAATAAAAAAAAAATGGTTAGAAAAGCACTAAAATTACTAAAGTAAATGAAAGCTAATTAGAAATATAGTAAGAATTAGTTCTGGCAGCTAATGCCTTTAATAAAGTGACTGGAACTTGTTTCCATCTAGCTTTGGTAGATCGCATAAAGAAACACAAAGATGCTCATAATTTAAAAATGTGCATAAAAATATGCATGTGCCTTTTTAAGAAGACATGCATATAAACTACGATGGAAAGACAATTACAGAATAAATCTTCAACACAAGTCATGTGACTGGAGGACCTGAGTGAAGCCTGTTCGTTAGGGCTGACAAAAGTCATAATTGTTGATTATTCCCATGAAATTGCGACAATCACAGTTTACATGAATGATGTCTTGAACAGCTTTATGCCATTGTTTGAAGCGACTGCAATGCCGTATTATAATATCTAAATACACGATCTGAAAACACTCCTGAAAAAGCCTCAAATATTAATAAATGTAAAAATGTGCATGGTATTATTATAATGTTATTCTAAAACTGAAATTAAAACAACCCTTAAGATAAGCTGTAGACAGAAACGCATCAAGCTCACACAATAATCCAAGCAGACTTTATTTCTTTTCTTTTTTGTAATTGCGCCTTTGAACGATTACATAATTGTGGCGTCTGTTATTGTAATCACGATTACAGATTCGATTAATTCCGGGTTCCCACGGGTCCTTGAAATCCTTACGTTTGTGAATCTAAAAGTAAATTTCAAAAAGTAAAATAAACACGCAGATACAGGTCCTAGGACGTGCTTGAATTTATTTGGTGTTATCGTTATAAAAAAGTCCACATTATTCCCTCCGGTGCGCTCATGTGTTGTTCCGCCAGCGCTTCGTGGCCTATGCGCACTAGCTTGCTTGATTTACGCTCGTTACGTGCTACGTGAAGTGTTTCCCGCGTCAGGTGCTTTGTGTTGTACGTTGCCTTGACGTTCACGCGCGTTCACTACTACGATGGAACCGCAACGTTTCACACACACCGTGTTTTTTTTATCCTCAAAAAGCCTGAACACTCAATCAAGCGTTTGGGTTTTCTGAGCATGCTGATGTCATAATGCTCATGCTCCGCCCACGACCGCTGACGGACTGTCCCGCATTAGCATATTTCCCGTATTAGCATATTTCAGCAGTTGCTCATTTTCATTTAAAGAGACATGCACTGGAACGGGTCGCTGTGAACAGCTGTTCTTGAGGAGGGAAAAGCTGTTTTACACAAACATTGAGGAGTTTTAACCAAATTATGTTACAAACTTTACTTGAAGACCCTGAAGCATCACCAATTACCCCTTTAACTCCTTGAATTAGATGGTATTGGACCTGGAAAGTCCTTAATTTGAAGTGAGCCGAGGTGTGTGAATCCTGTTAATTGTGCAGTCCTACTGTTGGGCATAACGAGCCCGCAGAACTCTGCGATCCCATGCTGATGTGTGTGTGTGTGTGTGTGTGTGTGTGTGTGTTTCCGCAGTGTGTCCGTGTGCTGTAGTAGTTCCACTGGTCCAGGGCCTCTGTGGTGTTCCTGATGCCCCTCACCCACCTCTGAAGATCCCAGGTGGGCGAGGGAACGGGGCACGGGATCACTCACCCGCAGCTCAGCAGCTGTACTCGGTGAGCATGCACGTCACATGACCACTGGTCACATGACCACGGTTTCACTGCTTTCACAGGATTTACTCAGCCTCAAGCCATCCTAGGTGTATATTAAAACATATTTTGGCTCTTCCAAGCTTTATAATGGCAGTGAATGGAGGATGAGGTTTTGAAGCCCAAAAAAGTGCATCCATCCTCATAACAGTAATCATACGCCTGCAGGGGTTAATAAAGGCCTTCTGAAGCCAAGACAAATGTCCATATTTATGACTTCATCACCTATAATCACTGGTTTCCGGTAACAGCCGTATGTGAGTAAAGTTCTGGCAGATGAATGACCACTGACCCGATGCACGACCTCTGATTAGTGACCTCTGACCTGACGAGTGACCTGACCCAACGAGTGACCTCTGACCCGATGCACGACCTCTGATTAGTGACCTCTGACCCAATGAGTGACCTCTGCTTAGTGACCTCTGACCCAATGAGTGACCTCTGACCCGATGCACGACCTCTGATTAGTGACCTCTGACCTGACGAGTGACCTGACCCAACGAGTGACCTCTGACCCGATGCACGACCTCTGATTAGTGACCTCTGACCCAATGAGTGACCTCTGTCCCTATGCACGACCTCTGACTAGTGACCTCTGACCCAATGAGTGACCTCTGATCCGACGCACAACCTCTGATTAGTGACCTGACCCAATGAGTGACCTCTGACCCGACGAGTAACCTGACCCGACGCACGACCTCTGATTAGTGACCTCTGACCCGACGCACCTCTGATTAGTGACCTCTGATCCGACGAGTGACCTCTGTCCCGATGCACGACCTCTGACTAGTGATCTCTGACCCAATGAGTGACCTCTGATCCGACGAGTGACCTCTGTCCCGATGCACGACCTCTGACTAGTGACCTCTGACCCAATGAGTGACCTATGATCCAACGAGCGACCTCTGTCCTGATGCACGACCTCTGACCCAATGAGTGACCTCTGATCCGAAGAGTGACCTCTGACCCGACGCACAACCTCTGATTAGTGACCTGACCCAATGAGTGACCTCTGACCCGACGAGTAACCTGACCCGACGCACGACCTCTGCTTAGTGACCTCTGACCCGACGCACCTCTGATTAGTGACCTCTGATCCGACGAGTGACCTCTGTCCCGATGCACGACCTCTGACTAGTGATCTCTGACCCAATGAGTGACCTCTGATCCGACGAGTGACCTCTGTCCCGATGCACGACCTCTGACTAGTGATCTCTGACCCAATGAGTGACCCCTGATCCGACGAGCGACCTCTGTCCTGATGCACGACCTCTGACCCAATGAGTGACCTCTGATCCGAAGAGTGACCTCTGACCCAATGAGTGACCCCTGATCCGATGAGTGACCTCTGTCCAGACACACAACCTCTGATTAGTGACCTCTGACCCAATGAGTGACCTCTGATCCGACGAGTGACCTCTGTCCCGATGCACGACCTCTGACTAGTGACCTCTGACCCAATGAGTGACCCCTGATCCGACGAGCGACCTCTGTCCTGATGCACGACCTCTGACCCAATGAGTGACCTCTGATCCGAAGAGTGACCTCTGACCCAATGAGTGACCCCTGATCCGACGAGCGACCTCTGTCCTGATGCACGACCTCTGACTAGTGATCTCTGACCCAATGAGTGACCCCTGATCCGACGAGCGACCTCTGTCCTGATGCACGACCTCTGACCCAATGAGTGACCTCTGATCCGAAGAGTGACCTCTGACCCAATGAGTGACTCCTGATCCGATGAGTGACCTCTGTCCAGACACACAACCTCTGATTAGTGACCTCTGACCCAATGAGTGACCTCTGATCCGACGAGTGACCTCTGTCCCGATGCACGACCTCTGACTAGTGACCTCTGACCCAATGAGTGACCTATGATCCAACGAGTGACCTCTGACCTGACGCACTACCTCTGATTAGTGACCTCTGACCCAATGGGTGACCTCTGACCCGACGAGTAACCTGACCCGACGCACGACCTCTGATTAGTGACCTTTGACCCGACGCATGACGTATTGACAGATGAAGAAGCGTAGAGGATCGAGCTAAGATATTTTTCTTTTTCCCCCTGGAGGCGTATGGATTATTGTTATGATGGAGGGATGCACTTTTGTGAGGCATTACAGGCCAGAGGTCAGATCGGATCAGAATATTAATATTATCCAGTTCCGCGCGGATGCATGTCGTAACGCCGGGTGTGAGGATCAGTGCCGATGGCTAGTAAAGCTCACGCCTGTGTTCTGGTCCTCAGGACAGGAAGTTGACTGTGACTGAAGAGCCGGCTGTGAGCGGGCGTCCCAGAATCCTTCACTTCCAGAGCCGGCCCACCGTGTCCCGGATCATCCAATGGGAGGCGGTGCTTCGGGGAGATGGCCTGTTCGTGGAGATTCCCTGCGACGCTTTCCCTGAGGGCAGCAAGGAGAGGTGACCCTAGCAACCGCACACAACTCCATAGCAACGGCTCGATGATGCGGACGAGGGAAAGTGGAGGAGTACAGGATGAAAATTAGATTAAAATAATAAATCGTATAAAAAGTAGATTTAAATTCTAAATATTGAATACAAAAATGTTGTTAAAATTATTAAAAAAAATAAGATTAATAAAATATTATTTGAAAATAATACAAAAAAAATGATTGATTTTAAGTGAAATAAATGATTAATCATGATTTAATTTTTTTTAAAACGTATATTTAAATACATTTTTTTAAAATATATTGAATAAAAAATGTATTCAAATGTATGAACATTTTAAAATGATAAAAAGAGAAATAAGTAAATAATAAAAATTAAGTTATAAATAAAAGTAATACATATTGGATTAAAATAATAAATGAAATTAGTTTAAAACTTGTAGTAAAAATGTATTTAAATAACAATTTGATTTAAAATAAATTATGGAAAAATAGATTATAATAGATAAAAGTAGATCTAAATAAATATAACAAAAAAATTGTATTTAAATAAAAATAAGATGTGTAAATAACATTATTTAAAAAAATATTTAAAAAAGAAATGATATTAGATTAAATAAATGTCTTAAATTATAAAAATTATGTATAAATCAAATATTTAAATTGAAGAAATAAATAGCAAAATTAGCTTATACATGTAAATACATTAAAAAGTTATATTTGTATAAATAATAAATAAAATAGTTTATAGTAAATTGTAAAAATGAACAAAAATCAGATTATAAAAATAAATACAAATTAGATAAAAAATAATATAAATAGTAAATGAATTAGTTTATAACATATAATAAAAAAAAATTATAAATAAATGTAAATTATATTAAAATATAAATAATAAATAAAATAGTTTATAAAAAATAATAAATAGATCTAAATAAAAACAATATTTGGATTAAATTACACTGCACTGAGTAGAAAACTCAAACTAAATATTTTCCAATAAAAAATGTCCACATTTTTTTCACAGTGCGTGTCACTCCGAGCGTTTCGGATGATGTTTGATGTGTGTGTGTGTGTGTGTGTGTGTGTGTGTGTGTTTCAGCTTCATCTCTCTGCTGGAGTTTGCTGAAGAGCATCTGAAGGTTCTCAGTGTGTTCGTCTGCTTTTATAAGAACCGGGACGACCGTGGTACGTGTGTGTGTGTGTGTGTTCTGACGTCGTGTGTGTGTGTGTTCTGACGTCGTGTGTCTGTGTTCTGACGTCGTGTGTGTGTGTTCTGACGTTGTGTGTGTTCTGACGTCGTGTGTGTGTGTTCTGACGTCGTGTGTGTGTGTTCTGACGTCGTGTGTGTGTGTTCTGACGTCGTGTGTGTGTGTGTTCTGACGTCGTGTGTGTGTGTGTTCTGACGTCGTGTGTGTGTGTGTGTGTTCTGACGTCGTGTGTGTGTGTGTTCTGACGTCGTGTGTCTGTGTTCTGACGTCGTGTGTGTGTGTTCTGACGTTGTGTGTGTTCTGACGTCGTGTGTCTGTGTTCTGACGTCGTGTGTGTGTGTTCTGACGTCGTGTGTGTGTGTGTTCTGACGTCGTGTGTGTGTGTGTTCTGACGTCGTGTGTGTGTGTTCTGACGTTGTGTGTGTTCTGACGTCGTGTGTCTGTGTTCTGACGTCGTGTGTGTGTGTTCTGACGTCGTGTGTGTGTGTGTTCTGACGTCGTGTGTGTGTGTGTTCTGACGTCGTGTGTGTTTGTGTTCTGACGTCGTGTGTGTGTGTTCTGACGTCGTGTGTGTGTGTGTTCTGACGTCGTGTGTGTGTTCTGATCTCGTGTGTGTGTGTGTGTTCTGATGTCGTGTGTGTGTGTGTGTTCTGATGTCGTGTGTGTGTGTGTTCTGACGTCGTGTGTGTGTGTTCTGACGTCGTGTGTGTGTGTGTTCTGACGTCGTGTGTGTGTGTGTTCTGACGTCGTGTGTGTTTGTGTTCTGACGTCGTGTGTGTGTGTTCTGACGTCGTGTGTGTGTGTGTTCTGACGTCGTGTGTGTGTTCTGATCTCGTGTGTGTGTGTGTGTTCTGATGTCGTGTGTGTGTGTGTTCTGATGTCGTGTGTGTGTGTGTTCTGACGTTGTGTGTGTGTGTTCTGACGTCGTGTGTGTGTGTTCTGATCTCGTGTGTGTGTGTGTTCTGATCTCGTGTGTTAGTGATGCGCGGGTCTGCTTTTTTTGCTTTTCTGAAATGATTTGGCCCATCCCGCACCACTGTATCTATTTTTACAACCCGCCCGCACCCGCGACCATCAACCCTTCAAGGTCTAAGGGGGTTTAAGTCCGCCTGGCACTGTTGATATTTTGGCTTCTGGAATGGTCCATTTTCATAGCAGAGTGAAGAGTCATATTTCCGGATTCTATAGTGCATTGTCAATACACTTCTTGAGACACTTTTACATGATCTGATGTGATATATTACCAAAAAATACAAAAATTCAATACAAAAATTCAATTTTGTTGTTTTTATTATATAAAAAATATTAAACTTAAATGAATAAGGAATTTTACAACAAATATTTATTCCTCAAAGGCTTTAGAACAACTTCAAAAAAATGGGTGAAAAAATATAAAGAAACAAAACAACTTTACATTTCTGTGACTATAGTCATCATACGTTTTTTGTTGTTGTTGAAAAACACAAATAAGAAAATATAAAGGGAACAAAAATGTTAATTTGAATGGAAAATTCTGTCTCAATTTACTAACATCCAAAAACCACCACTAGATGGCACTGTGCACTGCATTGATGTGCTTTACCAAACGAAACGTTATTTCTGAAAAACTAAAATAAAATAATTCTACCAAAAAAACGATACAATAGCCTACATATTAGACAATATATTAGCAGCAATATTGCATTCATAACTACTTACTCCTCCAGAGCTGCTAACTCTCACGCATGGGCCGTGAGACACACGCATTTGAGTGGTGTCACGCGCTCACACGAAAGAGGAGTTTATCTATAGATCACCTGTTGAGCCACTCCCGATCGACTAGATGAGTTCAAATGTCCCGGAACCAAGAGCGAACGCACATGAGATAGAGAACCCGGCAGAGAAGACCCCCCCCCTTTACTCTCCTAGGACATCTGACAACGTCATTCTTTGTTTTTGGTCTGTGATTGGTTCACACACAGGTCTGTGATTGGTTCACACACAGGTCTGTGATTGGTTCACACACAGGTCTGTGATTGGTTCACACACAGGTCTGTGATTGGTTCACACACACCAACAGCATTTTATATCATTAGATAAAATAAAGTACAAGTTCTTTTGTTTTGCGGTAAAATGCAATAGATTTGCACTAAAATACGGAAGGCTTATCATTGGCGGAAGTCAACACAGTCTGTGCAGACGAATGTCAGCTTTTTCGTTTAAAAAAAAAGTTAATACTTGATCCATTCCGAAGTTATTAATAGATATGTCAGGGGTGCGCAGTTTGACGAGCGTCAGTCGACTTTGAAGGTTGAAAGACCGTTAGATTTAGCAGCCTGACCTTTCCGTAAGCTCCCGACTTCAGTTCAGCTCCTCGTCTCCATCTCCTGTGCTTCTGCGTCGTCGTCTGGCTGCCGGCCGGAGCTGCTTGGCGCCTCGCTTTCCTCACGTGTCACATGACACCAAAGGTTTGGGAACATCACGCAAGTTACTACAGCCTTCGTATTGTAACCTTATCAAATAACCTGATTTCTGGCTGGAAATTGCACACAACATACATGGATTTAAAATATATATATATGTGTGTGTGTGTGTGTGTGTGTGTGTTAATGACCCGCCCTGCAAATAAAGTGAACATTTCTTTCCCCGACCCGCAGGTTATGGGACGACCCGCGCATCACTATCGTGTGTGTGTTCTGTTCTGACCTGTGTGTGTGTGTGTGTGTGTGTACTGATGTCCTGTGTGTCTGTGTGTGTACTGATGTCCTGTGTGTGTGTGTGTGTGTGTGTACTGATGTCCTGTGTGTGTGTGTGTGTGTACTGATGTCCTGTGTGTGTGTGTGTGTGTACTGATGTCCTGTGTGTGTGTGTGTGTGTGTGTACTGATGTCCTGTGTGTGTGTGTGTGTGTGTGTGTGTGTGTACTGATGTCCTGTGTGTGTGTGTGTGTGTACTGATGTCCTGTGTGTGTGTGTGTGTGTGTACTGTGTGTGTGTGTGTGTGTACTGATGTCCTGTGTGTGTGTGTGTGTGTGTGTGTGTGTGTGTACTGATGTCCTGTGTGTGTGTGTACTGATGTCCTGTGTGTGTGTGTGTGTGTGTGTGTACTGATGTCCTGTGTGTGTCTGTGTGTGTGTGTACTGATGTCCTGTGTGTGTCTGTGTGTGTGTGTACTGATGTCCTGTGTGTGTGTGTACTGATGTCCTGTGTGTGTGTGTACTGATGTCCTGTGTGTGTGTGTGTGTGTACTGATGTCCTGTGTGTGTGTGTGTGTGTGTGTGTGTACTGATGTCCTGTGTGTGTGTGTACTGATGTCCTGTGTGTGTGTGTGTGTGTGTGTGTACTGATGTCCTGTGTGTGTGTGTGTGTGTGTGTGTACTGATGTCCTGTGTGTGTCTGTGTGTGTGTGTGTGTGTGTGTGTGTGTACTGATGTCGTGTGTGTGTGTGTGTGTACTGATGTCCTGTGTGTGTGTGTGTGTGTGTGTGTGTACTGATGTCCTGTGTGTGTGTGTGTACTGATGTCCTGTGTGTGTGTGTGTGTGTACTGATGTCCTGTGTGTGTGTGTGTGTGTGTACTGATGTCCTGTGTGTGTGTCTGTGTGTGTACTGATGTCCTGTGTGTGTGTCTGTGTGTGTACTGATGTCCTGTGTGTGTGTCTGTGTGTGTACTGATGTCCTGTGTGTGTGTGTGTACTGATGTCCTGTGTGTGTGTCTGTGTGTGTACTGATGTCCTGTGTGTGTGTCTGTGTGTGTACTGATGTCCTGTGTGTGTGTGTGTGTGTGTACTGATGTCCTGTGTGTGTGTGTGTGTACT
>CM060636.1:626162-641162 GCA_030578275.1 Meda fulgida | reverse complement strand
TTGAATGAATCAGCTGTTTGAATGAATCGGTTGAGGGAATGATTCAATGACTCACTCATTAAGAAAGGAACCTGTCGTTTCATATTTGGAGTATCATTTAATTTCATGCCACTTCAGATGCTGAACATACTTTCAATGCTTTTCTCAGGCAAAATTTATTCGATTAGTTAATCAGCACATCATGTAATTAATTAATCCATCAAGTTATTGCTTGCCAGCCTTAATTTTTATTGGCATTAACAAATTATAATAATTAAATTAAATTAAATAAACCTAAATATATATTTGTGTTAGTTAATGCATTAACTAGAAAAAGAAAAGGAAGCCTGATTTAAGACCAGAAGGTGTTTTAGTGTTTTCATGTGTGTGTGTGTGCGTGTGTGGGTTTGTGTGTGTGAGAGTTAGTGACGGTTTGTGTGTGTGTGTGTGTGTGTATGTGTGCGTGTGTGGGTTTGTGTGTGTGTGAGAGTTAGTGACGGTTTGTGTGTGTGTATGTGTGTGTGTGTGTGTGTGTGTGTGTGTGTGTGTGTGTGTGTGTGAGACTGTGTGTGAGAGTTAGTGTGTGTGTGTGTGTGTGTGTGTGTGTGTGTGAGACTGTGTGTGTGAGAGTTAGTGTGTGTGTGTGTGTGTGTGTGTGTGTGTGTGTGTGTGTGTGAGACTGTGTGTGTGAGAGTTAGTGTGTGTGTGTGTGTGTGTGTGAGACTGTGTGTGTGAGAGTTAGTGTGTGTGTGTGTGTGTGTGTGTGTGAGAGTTAGTGTGGGTGTGTGTGTGCGTACGTGCGTGTGCTGTTGTTGAGTCAAGGCTAGCAGAAACCGAACGAACACGACTCCTGTTCTGTTTAACCGTGTGTGTTCCTCTAATCCTCTCTCTCTCAGAGGTGTGGACTCTCTCGTTCTCTCTCGTTCTCCTCGTTCTCTCCATCATGCAGAATAAAGCGTGATTGTGCAGTAACAGAACCAGATCCAACACCTCCGATTCTCATGCTAATGAGACGCACGCGCGACAGTGCTCATGATATTTCACACACATCCGTGTAGAAACTGTGTTTGTGCTGGTGTGTGCAGTGGATCCTTTGGTTGCTATAGCAACACACACACACACGGTTACACTATTCTAACATGTATTTATTTCTTTATTTTCCGACGTGATTCAGCAGAAGGCTAGGCTAATGGTGTCCGCGGATGTTCCCGGGTAAAACAGCACAAAATGGCGTCGCTGGTGTTTGTGTGATTGTGTGTGTGCCTTCGTGCAGTGAGACACAAACGGGACAAAAACACAGAGCGCATGTGTGTTTTATGACTGTAACCCTGTTTGTATGTTGTTGTATATAATTAGATATCAGTGCTGGGCAACGATTAATTGCATCCAGAATAAAAGTTTGTTTACATAATATATGTGTGTGATTATTTTGTATATATAAACACACAGGTATATATGTAAGAAAAATGTGTTATTTATATATAGATTTTTTATATATAATATAAATTATTTATAAATGACGCGTCACGCTTGCCACGTGTTCACCACAGCCTAAATAGCCCTGCATGACAGATGTAGCGCTTTTATTTCTAAACATTAACAAACATGTTTACCATGTCATCAGCTATCTTCTGTTCTGACTCAGATACGTGTAAGTGAGTTTGTTTTGTGGTTTAAAACCCTTTATAAATGATCTTCTCTGTATCGTGAGATGTGCGCCGCAGGTCAGAGATTCCTGTCTGCTGGATTATTACGGCGCGTCAATTCCTCAGTTTCTCCAGAAGTGCATGAACGTGGCGGTGAACTGGGGGAAGAAGAGAGGAGACTCTATAGTTACTCTGTGTGTCTGATATGAATAAAACACGTCTGCAAATATGTTTGAATGTATTGTTATTGCTGCTTCCAGACACCATTGTGTATTTTACAAACTATAAATGTATTGTTTTGCTATAAATCATTTGTATTTAAATGTCTGGAACCTAAAATAAGCATTATGTGGTTAAAAGCACTGAATAGTTGTGATATATGACAGCGCTGAGCGCGTCCGTCTTTGAGTGTTCACTAATTTTCCCCGGCCTTTATTGGTCCGTGTTGGCCACGCCCCCCGCCACTATCAGAGGCCCGGCGTTAACTGACTACCGGTCTTTATTTGAGGAATTACTGTATATATAGATGCTGAAATACTGTAATTTATGCCAGTTATAGAAGAGAATAAATTATCTGATTTGTTTTAAAATGTTAAAATGCTTGTTTTATAACTAGTTTTTGTTTTGTAGATGGAAGATGGTCAAACTCTCTTTGATTACAACGTCGGCCTGAACGACATCGTCCAGCTTCTGATTCGCTCTCAGTCTGACCCGCCGGAAAGCCCCGCCCTCAACAACGGGGAGGGTGTGGCCTGTGTCATAGCTCCACCCCCAACCACGTCTGTCCCAGCCCCAGCCACACCCACCACAACAACCGTTTCCCCGACAACCGTCTCCAACAGCAACGGAAACGAGTCCAAGTCCCTGGCTCCGGAACCGGACAGTGAGCCGTCCACATCCAGCCGCACGTTCCTGCTCGACCCCGGGATCGGACACTTCAAAGTAGGACTCGCAAAACTGATGAGCAATTACTGAACATATTAATCATCATCATCGCAATACTCACAATTACTGCACTTCTTTTTTTTATTTATAAATTTTACCGTAATTATTTAACTGCACTATATTAAATTGATTGTGCTATAAAACATTATTATTATATGCATTAATGATAACAATAATACATTTGATCACTTTAATATAATTTAGTATTTAGACGAGTTGGGTTCCAAAAATGTGAAATCTAACTTTTGGAATAAATAATAATAATTATTATTATAATTAATCTAAAATATTAGTTTAATTGTAATATTTTAAAATATTATTTAGAATTTTATATTATAGTTTTAATATATATAAATTTATTTAACATGAATTAATTGTACTGAATTATGTATTATGCATTTATAATGACAATTATACATCTGATTATTTTAATATTATTTAATATTTAGATGAGATGAGTTGTGTACCAAAACCAAAGTGTGAATTCTAACTTTTGAAATTACTGTTTATTTTTTAAATCTAAAATATTACTTTGATAATAACATTTTAAAATATTATTTAAATGTATAGATATTTTTAGATATTAATTTAATTTACCATTAAGTAATTGCACTTTGAATTAATTGAATTTACTCATTAAACTGAAAATGCTACAAAACATTACATGCATTTATAATAATTATACATTTAATCAATATAATGTAATATTTAGATGAGTTGTGTACCAAAACCTAAGTGTGAATTCTAACATAACGTATAACATAACATTCCTAACATATAATAATAATAACTATTTTAATAATAATGGTAATATTAATATTTTAAAATGATATTTTAACTTTTATATTATTGTTTTAATATTTATGGTGGTGATTGTTGTTGTTTTTATAATTCATGTCATTCTACCCTGTGAAATATTTGTTTATGAATAAAATCACACATTTTGTTCATTTTATATCTCACAATTCTTACTTTTTCTCGCAATTCTGACTTTTCTCACAATTCTGACTTTTTTCTTGCAATTACGAGTTTATTTCTCACAATTCTGACTTTTTTCTTGCAATTACGAGTTTATTTCTCACAATTCTGACTTTTTTCTCGCACTTCTTACTTTTTTTTCAAAAAATTTTATCGCAATTCTGATTTTTCTCGCAATACTGACTTTTTCTCGCAATTACGAGTTTATATCTCACAATTCTGACTTTTTTCTCGCAATTCTGACTTAAATAACAAAAAAAAAGGTATGATAAACAAATACAGGCAGTGGCTTGAGCAAATAGGCAATTAAATCACAGTGACTGATTAATGATTAACCAATTAATGATGAGCCTGTCAATCTGATAACCATGATGCGTAACTGTTTCTTGTTTGCGCTGTGTTCAGGTGAACGAGTTGGTGGACTGCAGAGACGTCAGTATCGGCGCCTGGTTCGAAGGCGTCATTGATAAAGTCACTCCTGCCAGTAAAGGACAGAACCGGGTGGGCCGACCCAGCAAACGCACTAACGGCAAACTGGAGTCTGAGGCGAACGCCGACTCTGCAGCGCCGGAGAAAGGGTTAAACTCCGACAACAGCCAATCGACAACCTCCAAAACAGATTCAGCAAACAGCCGCCAGGACGTCTCGTACCATATTAAATATGAAGAGTAAGTGCATCATGGGAAGGAAGTCTATATTTTTCCCCTTCTTGTTTGGATTTTAATTGGATTCTTACTATGGTGCGGTGGATTGATGTTGCTGTGATTGCATGATGGGATTGCGTTCTGAATGCGGTAAGTGTATCGCTTCCGAAAGCAAAGCAATGCATGCTGGGAAACCAAGCTGATCCAAGAACAGTGTTTGTTGAGGTTAGTAACAGGAACTAGTGCTCGGGTCACGTGCGTGTGAACCAAGGTTATTATCGTTAACCTTATAACATTTCTGTTTATTGAAATATAGCTAAAATAAAATATAAACTACTTGAACTAAAATCAGAAATAAACTGAAATGAACATGAAAAAAGCTAATTGAACATCTGAAAGTCCCCCTGTGGTGTAAATCCAGCTTGTAATGTTGTTTATGTGTCTATGTGGTGTTTTTAATATGCTTTAAGACACACATGTGTAAGTTCATAAGTCGACAGCATTGCTGAGTATTTTCTGCTTAAAACTGCAGTGAACCAAAGACAGTCTCAAAAACACGGTGTGAAATCGCTGGTGTTTCTGACGTTGCTGCTGTCAGTATTACCGTCTCCGACAGACACACACTTCTGGAAAAGAACTGTGGACTTGGTAAAGAAACCATTGGCGTTTAAGATCAGACACATAATATCAAACCAAATTGATGCCAAGCCATAAATTTGATTGCTTTGAGATATCAACACAAAATTTGTCCCAGATACAGTCGACATGATTGTGAACAAGCGCAAACGTGATTTTATGACCTGTCATTTATACTTTCTAATTGTCATCATGTCATAAAATGATTTGTCTTAGGTTTTTAACATACATTTAAAAAAAGTTTATAATAGCATTGTTTATTTATTTATTTATTTATTTAAATGTTAAAAACTTAAATACATGACATAACAACTTAATTCTTAAATATTTTTTTTTTTATAAATGAATAAAAGAAAAAATTGTTGGTTTATTTAAATGTTGATCACTTAAAAACATGTAAACTGACATCATATTTTTTATTATGTCCCCACAACTACTTTTTTAATATTAATACTTAGGGTTTTAACATAAATATAAAACTGTTAAATAAAAATGTATTTATTTAAATGTAAAAAACTTAAAAACATGACATGACATCCTATTTTTTTAAATATTTAAAATTATCTAAAGTCTTAGTTTTTTTTTACTAATTAAACTAATTTGAATAATAATAATATTTATTTATTTGTTTGTTTCTTTAAATGGTGATAACTTAAAAACATGTAAACTGACTTTTATTTTGTCCCCACAACAACTGTTTTTAATATATTAACATTTCAATAAATGTATATTAAAATTAATATTTAAAATAGGTTTTTAGTATTTAAATGCTAAATAAAGTAAAACATGTTTAAATAATATTATTTGTTTATTTAAATGCTAAACTAAAAATATGTGCAATGATATCATACATATATTTTTGTCTCCACAACAACTAATATTTCAAATGATTTCTTAGGTTTTTTTTAAATAAATAAATAAATAAAGCATGTTTAAAATTTGTTTAAAATGTTAAAAATTTAAAAACATGGAAACTGACATTATGTTTTTTTTTATTTTCTCCCCACAACAACTGTTGTGTTTTATATATTAATATGTAAAATAATTTGTCTTAACATTTAAAAAAACATATATACAGGTCCTTCTCAAAAAATGTGCATATTGTGATAAAGTTCATTATTTTCCATAATGTAATGATAAAAATTAAACTTTCATATGTTTTAGATTCATTGCACACCAACTGAAATATTTCAGGTCTTTTATTGTTTTAATACTGATGATTTTGGCATACAGCTCATGAAAACCCAAAATTCCTGTCTCAAAAAATTAGCATATTTCATCCGACCAATAAAAGAAGTGTTTTTAATTTTAAAAAAAAAGTCATCCTTTAAATAATTATGTTCAGTTATGCACTCAATACTTGGTCGGGAATCCTTTTGCAGAAATGACTGTTTCAATGTGGCGTGGCATGGAGGCAATCAGCCTGTGGCACTGCTGAGGTGTTATGGAGGCCCAGGATGCTTCGAGAGCGGCCTTAAGCTCATCCAGAGTGTTGGGTCTTGCCTCTCTCAACTTTCTCTTCACAATATCCCACAGATTCTCTATGGGGTTCAGGTCAGGAGAGTTGGCAGGCCAATTGAGCACAGTAATACCATGGTCAGGAAACCATTTACCAGTGGTTTTGGCACTGTGAGCAGGAGCCAGGTCGTGCTGAAAAATGAAATCTTCATCTCCATAAAGCTTTTCAGCAGGTGGAAGCATGAAGTGCTCCAAAATCTCCTGATAGCTAGCTGCATTGACCCTGCCCTTGATAAAACACAGTGGACCAACACCAGCAGCTGACATGGCACCCCAGACCATCACTGACTGTGGGTACTTGACACTGGACTTCAGGCATTTTGGCATTTCCTTCTCCCCAGTCTTCCTCCAGACTCGGGCACCTTGATTTCCGAATGACGTGCAACCACTGAGCAACAGTCCAGTGCTGCTTCTCTGTAGCCCAGGTCAGGCGCTTCTGCCGCTGTTTCTGGTTCAAAAGTGGCTTGACCTGGGGAATGCGGCACCTGTAGCCCATTTCCTGCACACGCCTGTGCACGGTGGCTCTGGATGTTTCTACTCCAGACTCAGTCCACTGCTTCCGCAGGTCCCCCAAGGCCTGGAGTCGGTCCTTCTCCACAATCTTCCTCAGGGTCCGGTCCCCTCTTCTCATTGTGCAGCTTTTTTTGCCACACTTTTTCCTTCCCACAGACTTCCCACTGAGGTGCCTTGATACAGCACTCTGGGAACAGCCTATTTGTTCAGAAATGTCTTTCTGTGTCTTACCCTCTTGCTTGAGGGTGTCAATGATGGCCTTCTGGCATTTCTGCAAAAGGATTCCCGACCAAGTATTGAGTGCATAACTGAACATAATTATTTGAAGGTTGACTTTTTTTTTGTATTAAAAACACTTCTTTTCTTGGTCGGATGAAATATGCTAATTTTTTGAGACAGGAATTTTGGGTTTTCATGAGCTGTATGCCAAAATCATCAGTATTAAAACAATAAAACACCTGAAATATTTCAGTTGGTGTGCAATGAATCTAAAACATATGAAAGTTTAATTTTTATAATTACATTATGGAAAATAATGACCTTTATCACAATATGCTAATTTTTTGAGAAGGACCTGTATATATAATTTAAACATGTTTATTTATTTATCCCCACAGCAACCTTTTAGGATTATTTATATTAATATTTACATTTATTTATAAGGTTTTTAACATAAATAAATAAATACATCATGTTTAAATAATAATAATGTTTGTTGGTGTGTTTGTTTGTTTAAATGCTAAAAACCTCAAACCATGTACAAATCAATTCACAGTCAACTATATAAATCTGCTCACACTCGTATTTTCTGTTAATAATGTGTGAAAACAAGCAGAAGTTCCAGACAAAATATCTGAAATAGCTGAACATTTATTTCTTTATAATAGCGTTCACTGATGAATCATTCACAATAAGACAAGAAGCACATATGAAAAGCTAGGTCATCATCATATTAGTAGAATAATGAATATGATTGTGTATGTTTAATACATTAGATGCAGGGCTCCAGACTAACCTTTTTTACTAGGAGCGCAAGCAGAAAATTTAGGGGAACACCTTAAATCAGCTTGCAATTCAATTATTCACATTTTCCCCAAAAATATCTGTATTACTGACAAATGCTTTGATAATAAATAGACTTAACGTACAGAAATTACAATATGCAGTTTTATGTAAAGTTCACAGGGGCTCCAGACTAACACTTGAGGGAGCAGCACCAGAGCACTGAGCTCTACAGGACGTTATAAGCTCAGTGCTTTACAGTCAGCCCCGCATTGCTGCAAATGCTTTAATTATTATCATTCATAATGTCTTAAAATTAATTTCAAAAGCAAAATGAGTGAAAAGATAGATATTAGGGACTGAAAATATCCAATAAGCGTCCTCTGCAGATACCTACTGTTTACAATGGTAATTTCAATTTTTTTTTAAATAAGTGTGAGTTTTCCTACCATTTGAAACTTTTAGTTTTATAAATTGGTACAGTCTTTGAAGGATGAACAAAACACATTTTTTTGTTCATCCTTCAAAGATTGTACCCATTTTTTGGTAAAAATTGAATTTACCAAAAATACCAAATTACCATTATCACTGTGTGTTTCACTGTGTTTCACTGTGAGTTTCACTGTGAGTTTCACTTTGTTTCACTGTGAGTTTCACTGTGTTTCACTGTGTTTCACTGTGTGTTTCACTGTGTGTTTCACTGTGAGTTTCACTGTGAGTTTCACTGTGTGTTTCACTGTGTGTTTCACTGTGTGTTTCTCTCTCTGTCACTGTGTGTTTCACTGTGTGTTTCACTGTGTCTGACTGTGTGTTTCACTGTGTGTGTCACTGTGAGTTTCACTGTGTGTTTCACTGTGTGTTTCACTGTGAGTTTCACTGTGTGTTTCACTGTGTGTGTCACTGTGTGTTTCACTGTGTGTGTCACTGTGTGTTTCACTGTGTGTTTCACTGTGTGTGTCACTGTGTGTTTCACTGTGTGTCACTGTGTGTTTCACTGTGTGTGACTGTGTGTTTCACTGTGTGTGACTGTGTATTTCACTGTGTGTGACTGTGTTTCACTGTGTGTTTCACTGTGTTTCACTGTGTGTGTCACTGTGTGTTTCACTGTGTTTCACTGTGTGTTTCACTGTGTGTTTCACTGTGTGTTTCACTGTGTGTTTCACTGTGTGTTTCACTGTGTGTTTCACTGTGTTTCACTGTGTGTTTCACTGTGTGTTTCACTGTGAGTTTCACTGTGTGTTTCACTGTGTGTTTCACTGTGTGTTTCACTGTGTGTTTCACTGTGTGTTTCACTGTGTGTCACTGTGTGTTTCACTGTGTGTGACTGTGTGTTTCACTGTGTGTGACTGTGTATTTCACTGTGTGTGACTGTGTTTCACTGTGTGTTTCACTGTGTTTCACTGTGTGTGTCACTGTGTGTTTCACTGTGTGTCACTGTGTGTTTCACTGTGTGTTTCACTGTGTGTTTCACTGTGTGTGTCACTGTGTGTTTCACTGTGTGTTTCACTGTGTGTTTCACTGTGTGTTTCACTGTGTGTGTCACTGTGTGTTTCACTGTGTGTGTCACTGTGTGTTTCACTGTGTGTCACTGTGTGTTTCACTGTGTGTGACTGTGTGTTTCACTGTGTGTGACTGTGTATTTCACTGTGTGTGACTGTGTTTCACTGTGTGTTTCACTGTGTTTCACTGTGTCACTGTGTGTTTCACTGTGTGTTTCACTGTGTGTGTCACTGTGTGTTTCACTGTGTGTCACTGTGTGTTTCACTGTGTGTGACTGTGTGTTTCACTGTGTGTGACTGTGTGTTTCACTGTGTGTGACTGTGTATTTCACTGTGTGTGACTGTGTTTCACTGTGTGTCACTGTGTGTTTCACTGTGCGTTTCACTGTGTGTCACTGTGTGTTTCACTGTGCGTTTCACTGTGTGTTTCACTGTGCGTTTCACTGTGTGTCACTGTGTGTTTCACTGTGCGTTTCACTGTGTTTCCCTGTGTGTTTCACTGTGTGTTTCACTCTGAGTTTCACTGTGTGTCACTGTGTGTTTCACTGTGTATTTCACTGTGTTTCACTGTGTTTCACTGTGAGTTTCACTGTGTGTTTCACTGTGTTTCACTGTGTCACTGTGTGTTTCACTGTGTGTTTCACTGAGTTTCACTGTGTGTTTCACTGTGTTTCACTGTGTCACTGTGTGTTTCACTGTGTGTTTCACTGTGTGTTTCACTGTGTGTTTCTCTCTCTGTCACTGTGTGTTTCACTGTGTTTCACTGTGTGTTTCACTGTGTTTCACTGTGTCACTGTGTCACTGTGTGTTTCACTGTGTGTTTCACTGTGTGTGTCACTGTGTGTTTCACTGTGTGTTTCACTGTGTGTTTCACTGTGTGTGACTGTGTTTCACTGTGTGTGACTGTGTATTTCACTGTGTGTGACTGTGTGTTTCACTGTGTGTCACTGTGTGTTTCACTGTGCGTTTCACTGTGTGTCACTGTGTGTTTCACTGTGCGTTTCACTGTGTTTCCCTGTGTGTTTCACTGTGTGTTTCACTGTGTGTTTCACTGTGTGTTTCACTGTTTCACTGTGTGTTTCACTGTGTGTTTCACTGTGTTTCACTGTGTGTTTCACTGTGTGTTTCACTCTGCGTTTCACTCTGAGTTTCACTGTGTGTCACTGTGTGTTTCACTGTGTATTTCACTGTGTGTTTCACTGTGTATTTCACTGTGTGTTTCACTGTGTGTTTCACTGTGTGTTTCACTGTGTGTTTTACTGTGTGTTTCACTGTGTGTTTCACTGTGTGTTTCACTCTGAGTTTCACTGTGTGTCACTGTGTGTTTCACTGTGTGTTTCACTGTGTGTTTCACTGTGTGTTTCACTGTGTGTCACTGTGTGTTTCACTGTGTGTTTCACTGTGTGTTTCACTGTGTGTTTCACTGTGTGTTTCACTGTGTGTCACTGTGTTTCACTGTGTGTTTCACTGTGTGTCACTGTGTGTTTCACTGTGTGTCACTGTGTGTTTCACTGTGTGTTTCACTGTGTATTTCACTGTGTTTTACTGTGAGTTTCACTGTGTGTTTCACTGTGTTTCACTCTGAGTTTCACTGTGTGTCACTGTGTGTCACTGTGTGTTTCACTGTGTGTCACTGTGTGTTTCACTGTGTGTTTCACTGTGTGTTTCACTGTGTGTGTTTCACTGTGTGTTTCACTGTGAGTTTCACTGTGTGTTTCACTGTGTGTTTCACTCTGAGTTTCTCTGTGTGTTTCACTGTGTGTCACTGTGTGTTTCACTGTGTGTTTCACTGTGTTTTACTGTGAGTTTCACTGTGTGTTTCACTGTGTGTTTCACTGTGTGTTTCACTGTGTGTCACTGTGTGTTTCACTGTGTGTTTCACTGTGTTGTTTACTGTGTGTCACTGTGTGTTTCACTGTGTTTTTCACTGTGTGTCACTGTGTGTTTTACTGTGAGTTTCACTGTGTGTTTCACTGTGTGTTTCACTGTGTGTTTCACTGTGTGTTTCACTGTGTTTCACTCTGAGTTTCACTGTGTGTCACTGTGTGTTTCACTGTGTGTTTCACTGTGTGTTTCACTGTGTTTCACTGTGTGTTTCACTGTGTGTGTTTCACTGTGTGTTTCACTGTGAGTTTCACTGTGTGTTTCACTGTGTTTCACTGTGTATTTCACTGTGTTTTACTGTGTGTTTCTCTGTGTGTTTCACTGTGTGTTTCACTGTGTGTTTCACTGTGTGTTTCACTGTGTGTTTCACTGTGTGTTTCACTGTGTGTTTCACTATGTTTCACTGTGTGTCACTGTGTGTTTCACTGTGCGTTTCACTCTGAGTTTCACTGTGTGTCACTGTGTCTTTCTCTCTCTGTCACTGTGTGTTTCACTGTGTGTTTCACTGTGTGTTTCACTCTGAGTTTCACTGTGTGTCACTGTGTGTTTCACTGTGTGTGTTTCACTGTGTGTCACTGTGTGTTTCACTGTGTGTTTCACTGTGTTTCACTGTGTGTTTCACTGTGTGTTTCACTGTGTTTCACTGTGTGTTTCACTGTGTATTTCACTGTTTCACTGTGTCTTTCACTGTGTTTCACTGTGTGTTTCACTGTGTTTTACTGTGAGTTTCACTGTGTGTTTCACTGTGTGTTTCACTCTGAGTTTCACTGTGTGTCACTGTGTGTTTCACTGTGTGTTTCACTGTGTGTTTCACTGTGTGTCACTGTGTGTTTCACTGTGTTGTTCACTGTGTGTCACTGTGTGTTTCACTGTGTTTTTCACTGTTTCACTGTCTTTCACTGTTTCAGTGTCTTTCACTGTGTTTCACTGTGTCTTTCACTGTTTCACTGTGTTTCACTGTGAGTCTCACTCTGTGTTTCACTCTGTGTTTCACTGTGTGTTTCACTGTGTGTCACTGTGTGTTTCACTCTGTGTTTCACTGTGTGTTTCACTGTGTGTTTAAACTTTCCAAACATGTCAACTTCTGACTCAACCAATGTAGTGAGATTGGGGGCGGGGCTACCCGTTTGACTGACCAATCGCTGAAGAGGGCATTGCTCAGGAAAAACTGTTTGAGAACAGTCATTATTGCTACAACTACATACTTGTAGTTTTATGTAGTTGATGGGAAAATTATGTTATTTTTTATCAGTCTGTACTAGAAAGTGTGATCAGATATGGCTTGTCCACTTGGCAGGGTAATCTTTCTGTAAAATCAAAATTAAAGATACTATATATTGTTCGAACTTCCATGAAAATGATTGGACTGAAAGACTATCCTAGTATTCAGAGCAATGCAGATTAAATGAGGCTAAAAGGATTTTAAGCGAGCCATCTCATGTTCTATAATTTGTACCGGTCTCAATGAGATTGTTGAACATGAATTAGTGACGTCTGCTTATTTTTTAAGTGTATGGTGTGAATTAATATTTTGTGTAATTTTTTTTAATGTATCAGGTTTTTGGTGAAATGCTGGCTATGGAGTAAATTACAATCAGGGACAATGAAGTATATATCGTTATTGCAGTTCTCTGTTTTGGTGAAGCAAATGATGTTTCTCAGCCATCTATGGTTCAGTCGTTGCTGACGCTGGTCTCGTTTCAGTTACCCGGAGAACGGCGTGGTGCCGATGAGCCCGGATGACGTGCGTCCGCGGGCCAGAACTCTTCTGCGCTTCGACCAGCTCCAGGTGGGAGATGTGGTGATGGTCAACTATAACCTGGAGCTTCCCGAGGAGCGAGGCTTCTGGTACGACGCCGAGATCTCGACCCTGAACGCCGTCTCGCGCACCAACAAAGAGATCCACGTCAAGATCCTGCTGGGGTGAGCGCTCGCTTTCACTGCAAACCGTACACATAAAAGCACACACCAGGGGCTCGCACCGGAGGGACCGCTTCATAGTTCCTAGAACTATCCGATGTGAAAGCCTCTTTTAACTTGAAGAAATTATTACCATTGTAAAATGTACTTCTCAAAGTAGTACTAGTAGTTACAGCTGCACGGTTAATCGTTAAAAGATCACAAAATCTTACAATCATTCATATTATCACAGGGGATAAAAGATTATAGTTCAGATATAATCACTGATGTGTACAGTAGCGATCAAAATAGAGTAAATCACCTTTTAAAAGAAACTTGAGACTTCAAATAAAGATTGTATCGATTACATTGTTACACCAGTAGGTGGAGACAAGTGACTGTTAAAAATCATATCTGTCATTGAATCATTCATTCAAGAGATTCGTTCAAAAACACTGATTCATTCAGTAATGAAACACATGAAGTCTTTATAAGTCATTGATTCATACTATTGATACATTTTAAATAAATTATTACATGTTTAATACATTTTTCAATTGATTACATGTACTTTTTATTTACTGAACATTAATTTAATATTGGAATCCAGAAAAATAAAAACGGAAAACATAGAATTTGGGTACAAACACTGGATTTGAAAAAACCTAGTGATTCCCTGACCATTCACACACACGCACAGATGATGTCACTGTAATCCCCTGCTGTGATTGGCTGTTTCAGAGGTCCGGGCGATGTGATTGGTGACTGTAAGCTGCAGTTTCTGGATGAGATTTACCGGATAGAGAAACCCGGAGCGCCAGCGTTGTCTTCGTCTGACGGCCCGTTCAAACGTACGTGTCCTCGAGTCACATGGGTACGGGGTTGATTAGGACTGGGCAAAAAAAGAAAATAAATTTTTCAAACAATCGTTTTTTAAAATGTAGTTGATTCAAAACCGATTCTCAAAGGCCACAAATCGGATTTTATTTCCATATTTATTTATCTATCACCCCAAAAGCCAGTATTAGTTCCCTTTTGAAACCGGTTCACTACCGACGCATTGGGAAAACTCTCGAGAATATTTAAGCCTTTCAAGAATTAGAACATTGAATCGATGCCCAGCCCTAAGGTTGATGTTGAAGCGTTTTGTGTGTGACGTATGTGTGTGTGTGTGTGTGTGTGTGTGTGTGTCAGGTAAGAGCGGGCCGGAGTGTAAGCACTGTAAAGCGGACCCCGACGCCGAGTGCCGGTTCTGCTCGTGTTGTGTGTGTGGAGGGAAGCAGGACGCTCACATGCAGCTCCTGTGTGACGAGTGTAACATGGCGTTCCACATTTACTGTCTGAACCCTCCACTGTCCTCCATACCCGAGGATGAAGACTGGTGAGACACACACACACTCACACTCACAGACTCACACATACATACACTCACTCACACACACACACACGCTCGCTCACGGACACACACTCACTCACACACTCACACTCACTCACACTCACACACACACACACACACTCACACACACTCACACTCACAGACTCACACATACATACACACACTCACACACACACACACACTCGCTCAAAGACACACACTCACACACACACACACACTCGCTCAAAGACACACACATACATACATACACTCACTCACACACACACACACTCACACACACACACACACTCGCTCAAAGACACACACATACATACACTCACACACACACACACACACACAATCGCTCACAGACACACACATACATACACACACTCACTCTCACACACACACACACACTCCCTCACAGACACACACATACATACACACACACTCACTCTCACACACACACACACGCCCGCTCA
>CM060636.1:598662-616162 GCA_030578275.1 Meda fulgida | reverse complement strand
TGTGTGTCCCCTCTCTGTTAAACATATTTTATTGGACTGTCCTGGGTTTAATACAAGTAGAATGCTCTTTTATGAAGTTATTTCACTTAAGGACTTATTTAGTTAAGATTATGCCTGAAAAGGTTTAGGATTGTTTTATCATGTTCATTTAAAAATATGTATATAATATGACTTGTGTATGTCTGTCCATGTATCAGTCGTGTCTGCAGAGGTCGTTCCGCGCTGAGGTGTTCACGTGCCCTGCCTGCCGCCACGACCTGGGCCGAGATTACGCCATGAGCCTCAACAGAACCCTCCAGCTGCTCCTGGATCAGTTCTTCCCCGGATACAGCAAAGGCCGATGAGTCTGATCCTCAACATACGGACAACACACACACACCCCATCAGCACCAGCCTGACATTTCTATCACATGACCGCAAGCCCAACGAATGCTGGGTCATGTGGCTCGATCATGTGTCCATCATAAACATCATCACATCTGGATCGACTGAGAATCAACCAGAACCGCCGAACTCCTCAGAATCAGTGAATAATGTTGCGTAAGAAGCGAGCGCTCCTCGTGATCCCGTCAGAAACACGCGCCTCATATTTCACCCCCAAAAACATCATATTATGCACAAAGAAACTATTATTTGCATAGTGACGCACAAACACGTTTCATCCCAAATTCTTAAAAGAGTGTCCAGATGTTTTTATTTCTCATTAGTGATTTTAGACTCTATTGACTGTAAAACAGATTTTTGTTAATAAAACGAGCAGTGTATCGAATACAACGTGTAAATTCTTTTAATATGGATCGTTTTATATGTACTTTTAATATTTTAAATGTATGAATACAATTTAATAAATAATATATCAGTTTTTTGACATATAAATGGGGGATAAAAATGTGTTTAAATTGAATGAAGGTAATGTCACTCTTCAGAATATCGCACAATCGGCTTGGCTAGCTCAGCGCACGTGTTACGGGTGAACTATGAGCCGGTGTTGTTGACGGGTCGTGGGGACAGAACGTCCTCGCTGCAGTTCTGCACGCTCGGACACGCGCTGGTTTAGCTGAGCTCTGTCCTCGCTGCAGTTCTGCACGCTCGGGCACGCGCTGGTTTAGCTGAGCTCTCTCCTCGCTGCAGTTCTGCACGCTCGGACACGCGCTGGTTTAGCTGAGCTCCTCTGTCCTCGCTGCAGTTCTGCACGCTCGGACACGCGCTGGTTTAGCTGAGCTCTGTCCTCGCTGCAGTTCTGCACGCTCGGGCACGCGCTGGTTTAGCTGAGCTCCTCTGTCCTCGCTGCAGTTCTGCACGCTCGGGCACGCGCTGGTTTAGCTGAGCTCCTCTGTCCTCGCTGCAGTTCTGCACGCTCGGGCACGCGCTGGTTTAGCTGAGCTCCTCTGTCCTCACTGCAGTTCTGCACGCTCGGACACGCGCTGGTTTAGCTGAGCTCTCTCCTCGCTGCAGTTCTGCACGCTCGGGCACGCGCTGGTTTAGCTGAGCTCCTCTGTCCTCGCTGCAGTTCTGCACGCTCGGGCACGCGCTGGTTTAGCTGAGCTCCTCTGTCCTCGCTGCAGTTCTGCACGCTCGGACACGCGCTGGTTTAGCTGAGCTCCTCTGTCCTCGCTGCAGTTCTGCACGCTCGGGCACGCGCTGGTTTAGCTGAGCTCCTCTGTCCTCGCTGCAGTTCTGCACGCTCGGACACGCGCTGGTTTAGCTGAGCTCTGTCCTCGCTGCAGTTCTGCACGCTCGGGCACGCGCTGGTTAAGCTGAGCTCCTCTGTCCTCGCTGCAGTTCTGCACGCTCGGACACGCGCTGGTTTAGCTGAGCTCTCTCCTCGCTGCAGTTCTGCACGCTCGGGCACGCGCTGGTTTAGCTGAGCTCTCTCCTCGCTGCAGTTCTGCACGCTCGGGCACGCGCTGGTTTAGCTGAGCTGCTCTCTCCTCGCTGCAGTTCTGCACGCTCAGGCACGCGCTGGTTTAGCTGAGCTCTCTCCTCGCTGCAGTTCTGCACGCTCGGGCACGCGCTGGTTTAGCTGAGCTCCTCTGTCCTCGCTGCAGTTCTGCACGCTCGGGCACGCGCTGGTTTAGCTGAGCTCCTCTGTCCTCGCTGCAGTTCTGCACGCTCGGGCACGCGCTGGTTTAGCTGAGCTCCTCTCTCCTCGCTGCAGTTCTGCACGCTCGGGCACGCGCTGGTTTAGCTGAGCTCTCTCCTCGCTGCAGTTCTGCACGCTCGGGCACGCGCTGGTTTAGCTGAGCTCTCTCCTCGCTGCAGTTCTGCACGCTCGGGCACGCGCTGGTTTAGCTGAGCTCCTCTGTCCTCGCTGCAGTTCTGCACGCTCGGGCACGCGCTGGTTTAGCTGAGCTCCTCTGTCCTCCCTGCAGTTCTGCACGCTCGGGCACGCGCTGGTTTAGCTGAGCTCTCTCCTCGCTGCAGTTCTGCACGCTCGGGCACGCGCTGGTTTAGCTGAGCTCTCTCCTCGCTGCAGTTCTGCACGCTCGGACACGCGCTGGTTTAGCTGAGCTCCTCTGTCCTCGCTGCAGTTCTGCACGCTCGGACACGCGCTGGTTTAGCTGAGCTCTCTCCTCGCTGCAGTTCTGCACGCTCGGACACGCGCTGGTTTAGCTGAGCTCTCTCCTCGCTGCAGTTCTGCACGCTCGGGCACGCGCTGGTTTAGCTGAGCTCCTCTCTCCTCGCTGCAGTTCTGCACGCTCGGACACGCGCTGGTTTAGCTGAGCTCCTCTGTCCTCGCTGCAGTTCTGCACGCTCGGACACGCGCTGGTTTAGCTGAGCTCTCTCCTCGCTGCAGTTCTGCACGCTCGGGCACGCGCTGGTTTAGCTGAGCTCCTCTGTCCTCGCTGCAGTTCTGCACGCTCGGGCACGCGCTGGTTTAGCTGAGCTCCTCTGTCCTCGCTGCAGTTCTGCACGCTCGGGCACGCGCTGGTTTAGCTGAGCTCTCTCCTCGCTGCAGTTCTGCACGCTCGGACACGCGCTGGTTTAGCTGAGCTCTCTCCTCGCTGCAGTTCTGCACGCTCGGGCACGCGCTGGTTTAGCTGAGCTCTCTCCTCGCTGCAGTTCTGCACGCTCGGACACGCGCTGGTTTAGCTGAGCTCTCTCCTCGCTGCAGTTCTGCACGCTCGGACACGCGCTGGTTTAGCTGAGCTCTCTCCTCGCTGCAGTTCTGCACGCTCGGGCACGCGCTGGTTTAGCTGAGCTCCTCTCTCCTCGCTGCAGTTCTGCACGCTCGGACACGCGCTGGTTTAGCTGAGCTCCTCTGTCCTCGCTGCAGTTCTGCACGCTCGGACACGCGCTGGTTTAGCTGAGCTCCTCTGTCCTCGCTGCAGTTCTGCACGCTCGGACACGCGCTGGTTTAGCTGAGCTCTCTCCTCGCTGCAGTTCTGCACGCTCGGACACGCGCTGGTTTAGCTGAGCTCTCTCCTCGCTGCAGTTCTGCACGCTCGGGCACGCGCTGGTTTAGCTGAGCTCCTCTGTCCTCGCTGCAGTTCTGCACGCTCGGGCACGCGCTGGTTTAGCTGAGCTCCTCTGTCCTCGCTGCAGTTCTGCACGCTCGGGCACGCGCTGGTTTAGCTGAGCTCCTCTGTCCTCGCTGCAGTTCTGCACGCTCGGGCACGCGCTGGTTTAGCTGAGCTCTCTCCTCGCTGCAGTTCTGCACGCTCGGGCACGCGCTGGTTTAGCTGAGCTCTCTCCTCGCTGCAGTTCTGCACGCTCGGACACGCGCTGGTTTAGCTGAGCTCTCTCCTCGCTGCAGTTCTGCACGCTCGGACACGCGCTGGTTTAGCTGAGCTCTCTCCTCGCTGCAGTTCTGCACGCTCGGGCACGCGCTGGTTTAGCTGAGCTCTCTCCTCGCTGCAGTTCTGCACGCTCGGGCACGCGCTGGTTTAGCTGAGCTCCTCTGTCCTCGCTGCAGTTCTGCACGCTCGGGCACGCGCTGGTTTAGCTGAGCTCCTCTGTCCTCGCTGCAGTTCTGCACGCTCGGGCACGCGCTGGTTTAGCTGAGCTCCTCTGTCCTCGCTGCAGTTCTGCACGCTCGGGCACGCGCTGGTTTAGCTGAGCTCCTCTGTCCTCGCTGCAGTTCTGCACGCTCGGACACGCGCTGGTTTAGCTGAGCTCCTCTGTCCTCGCTGCAGTTCTGCACGCTCGGACACGCGCTGGTTTAGCTGAGCTCCTCTGTCCTCGCTGCAGTTCTGCACGCTCGGGCACGCGCTGGTTTAGCTGAGCTCCTCTGTCCTCGCTGCAGTTCTGCACGCTCGGGCACGCGCTGGTTTAGCTGAGCTCGTTGGTCCTCGATCCTAGCTTGACCTGTTCGTCCTCTTCCTGTGGTGACGTCCTCTTCTCAAGAGTTCTGCTTTTGTTTTTCAGGAAATGTAAATGTAAAATGTTTAAAGATTATACAAACTCAGAATATGTCTGTTTTCCTCTGGTCTGTGATCCTCTCTTCTGTGGTGTTTTATGTTTTCTTGCACATATTCCTGAGATCGGTTTGTGTTCCTCCCGTCGACTCTCACCGCGCGCTCCTCCAGTGGGGAATCCCAGCACACATCGCTTTGAATCGTGATTCCAAATTTTATACATGGTATAATACTTGTTATGTACTTATTAAATATTTTGATTCCAGAATCAATGTGTGATTTGTGTTTTTAGTTGTGTTTCACACAGAGAAGAAACACATGATCAGATCTAATACTTTGATCTTCAAGGTTCTTGGTTCTAATCTTCAAGGTTCCAATCTTAAATTCAAATAACAGCTGTACTGTCATTTTTGGTGAGGAAAGCGTGTTAATACTACACTACTACTACAAGTACACTGCAAACTTTAGTGTTTTTGTCTTGTTTCCAGTCCAAATATCTAACAATTATTGAATCAAGATGCATTTACTAGAGGAGTAAAATGCTGTAAGATATTATGTCTTGTTTTCTGGGGGAATAAATAAAAATTAAGTGAGTTTTTGCTCAAAACAAGCAATTATCTGCCAATGGGGTCAGAAAAATAATCTGACTTCAAAAAAAAAAAAATCTTACCCCATTGGCAGATATTTTTGCTTTTTTATGCAACAAATGACTTCATTTTGAATTATTTCCCCAGAAAACAAGACATAATATCCACTCATCTAGTAAATGCATCTTGATTTAAGAAGTTTTAGATATTTGGACTGGAAACAAGACAGAAAAACTAAGTAAGAGAAGCATTTTTGTTTGTTGTGTAGTGGAAGTTAAGGGCAATTTGACTTCCAGAAAGACATCAATCACCATTTTTATTTTCTCCATGACCTGTTTTTACACAAAAGCAGATTCTATACAACAGGTAATTTCTGAAATGATAACAGGTCTCGTGACAGCGGTGTGTTCTAGTGTTGGAAGCCATATTTGCAGTGCACTATTATTCCATCTGAGCCAGTGTTTCCTCGTGAACACTGGAGACATCTAGTGTTGGCCGACAACATCGCATGCTGTTTCGTGACGTCACCTTATCTCTTGCATAAAATCTTAAAGATATTTTTATTTATCTTGAAGCAACCAAGCTTCTTTTGTTCACAAGAACACGTTCAGATGTGAAGTCTTTCTGTGATTTCCCATGCTTTAAAAATCTCTCAAACTCAAATATCTTAGGGACTATGATCTTATATTGACTGATTTGTCTTTAATAAACTTGTTTGGATCTTTTTCCCTTTCATTTTCATTTTTCAATGCAGTTTCTTTGCTATGAAAATTTAATTTCACCCCAAAATCAATAGAAAATGAATTGTCATGAAAATATTATTATAATCAGGCATAAGATAAAAAGACATTTCTTTTGATTTTTATGGTGCAAGCCATGTTGAAAAGATCGTATTTACAAATTGAACACACAAGAACTTATGAAAGCTTGTTTTCCCCACCGAATAAAAAATAAAAAAGGTAATTGCGACTTTTGATCTCACAATTGTAAAAAGAAATCTCAAAATTGCGTTTAAATCTCACAATTCTGAAATTTTTCTCACAGTTCAGACTTTATAACTTGCAATTGAGAGTTTCTATCTCGCAATTCTGAGGGGAAAAAGTCAGAATTGTGAGATCAAAAGTCGTAATTATCTTTTAAATTGTTTTATTCTGTGGCGAAAACAAGCTTTCATATGAACGCCACCACAAAATCGTAAATACGAGTGGGAAGCTCTGTCTAGATCTTCAGGAGTTGGGTGTGTGTCAGAAACGTGGCGGAATACCACAGTATGTACTGGTATTTAGCAATGACATTGTCAGGCTTGCAACTAAATAAGCTTTAGATTCCCTGCACAAATAACATCTAACAATAAAGTTTATTGTGGCTTCATAAATCAGTAAAAACTGTTAAAAAGCAAAACACAACTGCTGCACATTCTTTGTACTTCATTTTCTAGGAGTTTAAAACCTGTGATTTTGAGTAGTTAATGAAGTGGTACATCGCCATCTTGCTTTGACGAAAGTGACCTGATGTCGTAAACTCGACTCGAAAACACGAACTTCCGAGAACGCGGAGCTGGAGTTCCCTGTTTAAGCTCCCGTTTGACTGTCTTATCTGAACTTTTACTCTGAAGATTTACTGAGAACAGTTGAGTTTCTCAAACATTAGTGAGGGAAGATCGAGACAGAATGAAGTGTTTTGAGTCAAATAAAACTGGAAAATTCTGGAATTTTCTCACTGGTTCATATTTCTAGCCTTGAGCAAATGAAAATAATTAGATTTCATTCATTTCCTTTCCTTTGTATTAAAAACCTTTTGCTGTAACTCTGGTCCTCTAACTAACATGAATGAAGTTTTGATTATTTTTCTGCACGCACCCACGCACGCGCGCGCGCACATGTAAACAGCGGTCTGTGATTCAGCGTCGCCGAGTGTCTCTCATTCTCACACGCTTTTAGCGTAAATCTGACAGGTTTTCCCTCGTGAAAGCGGAAAAACAACTGCGGTTCGGCTTTTAACGGCGTTTTTCTGACAGATCGCGCCTCACTGGAACTATGAGATTAATCGGTCCCCGGGAGAAAGAGCGGCGACTGCCCGGCTCAGGCGAGCCCTGCCGGGTGTGAGAGTGAAATCGAGGCCGCTGGCGCTGAGGCCTAGTGCGGCCGGTTTAATGTTTCACTCGACAATACAGGACTGCGCTCCGGTAATGCTGTAAAAACTCCTAAAACATGACAGACTGGGAGATTAACACAATTTAAAGCTGGTTGATGGACTTTAAATGAGTTTCAGTCGATTTGTAGAAATTCATGGAAATGCACGAGTTTGAATTATTATAAATAATATATTATTATTATAATATGCCTAGTAGTTTTTCTTTAAAAAGTATGTCAATATTTGAAGAAGTTTTTTTTTAATCAAAATACATGTCTAATCAACTGAAGTAAGAAAACTTCAACAATTTGCTATTTTGTTATTTATATGTATTATTTATTGAAATTCATTTTATGTCAGGGCCAAATGAAACATTTTCTGCATTATTTCCCCAAATCTATGTTTTCCATATTTTTTCTGGATTGTTTTATTAATGATTTAATTACATTTTAGTAATCTAAAAGCATGTCTTATAGACTGAATTAATAACATTTCAATGTAATATTAATTAACAGGGACCTGTGAAATCTGTTTCCCCATACACATTCAGTTGTTGTTTTTTTCTCAAATTCTGTTTTTGATTTTAATATTTTTCTGGATTCTCTTTTATTAATGATTCAATCACATTTTAATAAGCTAAAAGCATACCTTATAGACTGAATTAATAACATTTCAATTTAATATTGATCAACAGGGCCTTTAGAAATCTGTTTCCCCATAGAAATTCTGTTATTTCTTTTCCACAAATTCTATGTTTTTCATTCTGGGCTCCGTTTTAACGGTTTAATGTCTTTCTTCACTCAGTCTCCGTCAGGAACAGCAATGGCTTCTTCATGTGCGGCCGGATTGACATTGATTGACAGATGATGCTGGAGGCACCTGTGCAGGTGAGCATCACGGCAGGAGAATGAAGCTTCATTCGGACCCGAGCGAGAGCACACACACGTGTGAGGACATGAACCTGAACCACCGTTTGACCTTGACCTCCTGCGAGCTGAGACCCGTGGGCCTGGAGGGGTCAAAGCTCCTGTGCAACGGGTCCTCTGACCAATCAGGGCTTGAGAATGTCACGTCGCACTGTGATGAAAGTGACCCGGTGACCTCTGAGGACGACTGCGGGTCCAGTCCGGTGGAGAACGGAGACGATCTTACGCCCGAGATCCAGCAGGCCTACAGAATATTTCAAAGCTTTCTTTCAGAGAAGCATAAATCCATAACGACCCCGTTCTGGCATTCCGGATCCCAGAGCCCTGATGCGGACATAAGCTTCAGAAAGATGCAAGATAAATTTGTAAATCGCGAGTATGAATCCATCACTGCGTTCGTGGCCGATTTCAGACTGATGTTAGAGAACTGTTATCGCGTTCACGGAGTCGATCACTGGATCTCTAAACAGGCCCAGAAACTGGAGATCATTCTAGAACAAAAGTTGACCCTGTTGTCCAGGTAATAATAACAAGTCGCTGTTGAGATTCAGTCATGTGACACAAGAACGAATTACGTTTAAGTTCGCTGCCGCAGTCTTAGAGTGTAGTTTAACAGAATGGATTATTTACTAATTTACATTGAAATTAAATCTGGATGCAACCATGTACATAAGAAAGAATGTAGAAATTTCTAACGCATTTACTTTAGAATTTCTGCATAAGAATGTAACAATTTCTAACGCATTTACTTTAGAATTTCTGCATAAGAATGTAACAATTTCTAATGCATTTACTTTAGAATTTCTACATAAGAATGTAACAATTTCTAACGCATTTACTTTAGAATTTCTACATAAGAATGTAACAATTTCTAACGCATTTACTTTAGAATTTCTTTTTAAGAATGTAACAATTTCTAACGCATTTACTTTTGAATTTCTGCATAAGAATGTAACAATTTCTAACGCATTTACATTAGAATTTCTGCATAAGAATGTAACAATTTCTAACGCATTTACATTAGAATTTTTTTTATATGAATGTAGCAATTTCTAACGCATTTTTGAATTTCTACATAAGAATGTTGCAATTTCTAACGCATTTACTTTAGAATTTCTTTTTAAGAATGTAACAATTTCTAACGCATTTACTTTAGAATTTCTTTTTAAGAATGTAACAATTTCTGACGCATATACTTTAGAATTTCTGCATAAGAATGTAACAATTTCTAACGCATTTACATTAGAATTTCTGCATAAGAATGTAACAATTTCTAACGCATTTACTTTAGAATTTCTGCATAAGAATGTAACAATTTCTAACGCATTTACATTAGAATTTTTTTTATATGAATGTAGCAATTTCTAACGCATTTACTTTTGAATTTCTACATAAGAATGTAACAATTTCTAACGCATTTACTTTAGAATTTCTACATAAGAATGTAACAATTTCTAACGCATTTACTTTTGAATTTCTACATAAGAATGTAACAATTTCTAACGCATTTAGAATTTCTACATAAGAATGTAACAATTTCTAATGCATTTACTTTTGAATTTCTACATAAGAATGTAACAATTTCTGACGCATTTACTCTAGAATTTCTACATAAGAATGTAACAATTTCTAACGCATTTACTTTCGAATTTCTACATAAGAATGTAATAATTTCTAACGCATTTACTTTCGAATTTCTACATAAGAATGTAACAATTTCTGACGCTTTTACTTTCGAATTTCTCTATAAGAATGTAACAATTTCTGACGCATTTACTTTAGAATTTCTCTATAAGAATGTAACAATTTCTAACGCATTTACTTTAGAATTTCTTTTTAAGAATGTAACAATTTCTGACGCATTTACTTTAGAATTTCTTTTTAAGAATGTAACAATTTCTGACGCATTTACTTTAGAATTTCTCTATAAGAATGTAACAATTTCTAACGCATTTACTTTCGAATTTTTCTATAAGAATGTAACAATTTCTAACGGATTTACTTTAGAATTTTTTTATATGAATGTAACAATTTCTAATGCATTTACTTTAGAATTTCTAATGTAATTAATTGCGACAAATTAACTTCAAAATCTCTACATTAAATGTTACAGTAAGATGTTATTTAAGACAGTAAATGTTATTTAATGTAAAGTCATTATGTGTTCCCTGATGTTTAATTAATCTAGTTGACGAGTATTTACGATCGATTTATTGATCGAGTATTTACGTTGGCAAAGAATCACTCAGACGAACAAAAACAATCAAAACGAAAACGTGGAAATGGAGCATACAATCTATACAATCAACCAAGTACTTCAATATTACAAATATTTCTAGTCATTAAAAATGAATTGCGTACGCACGAGTGTCAATCTTATCCTGTTCACATGAGTCTTATGAATCTGTTCAAACAGTTTGTTCTGCACTGGAGTATTCATTACTTCAATGATATCATTGTATCTGCATAAAATTATTACATTGTTTAAATTAATAAAATTTTAGCTAACTGTGATTTTTTTATTTGTACATTTCTGAAATACATAACTTGGACAGAGTCACCTCTCATAACAGATCACTCTAAATTGTAATATGAACTTCTCATGCGCTATACAAATAAACGTGAATTTCATTTAATTTAATTTAATTGAAGCTTTGAGATTCATTGGTGTTTTCTTACCCACACCAGGACGTTGCGTGAGAAAACCACGCTAGCCGTGACCTCCAGAGGGCGTTTCGGCACCGAGGATGAGAAAGCGTCTGTCGGCACATCGTCCAGGCGGCGTTTGGTGCCACGAAACCTGGCGGCCATTACAGTGGGCGGCAGCGAGTCCATCATGGTGCAGGCGCTGAGACTGGAGGAGCTGCAGAGAGCCAAAGACCAGAAGAGGTGAACACACACATCCTGAGGAAAACTTTCATTTGAACATATAGATCCATAGGGAGTCACTTTCATTTGAGCATATTGATCCATAGGGAATCACTTTCATTTGAACATATAGATCCATAAGAATCACTTTCATTTGAACATATAGATCCATAAGAATCACTTTCATTTGAACATATAGATCCATAGGGAATCACTTTCATTTGAACATATAGATCCATAGGGAGTCACTTTCATTTGAGCATATTGATCCATAGGGAATCACTTTCATTTGAACATATAGATCCATAGGGAATCCCTTTCATTTGAACATATAGATCCATAAGAATCACTTTCATTTGAACATATAGATCCATAGGGAGTCACTTTCATTTGAACATATAGATCCATAAGAATCACTTTCATTTGAACACATAGATCCATAGGGAATCACTTTCATTTGAACATATAGATCCATAAGAATCACTTTCATTTGAACATATAGATCCATAGGGAGTCACTTTCATTTGAACATATAGATCCATAGGGAGTCACTTTCATTTGAACATATAGATCCATAAGAATCACTTTCATTTGAACATATAGATCCATAGGGAGTCACTTTCATTTGAACATATAGATCCATAAGAATCACTTTCATTTGAACACATAGATCCATAAGAATCACTTTCATTTGAACACATAGATCCATAGAGAATCACTTTCATTTGAACATATAGATCCATAGGGAGTCACTTTCATTTGAACATATAGATCCATAAGAATCACTTTCATTTGTACATATAGATCCATAAGAATCACTTTCATTTGTACATATAGATCCATAAGAATCACTTTCATTTGAACATATAGATCCATAGGGAATCACTTTCATTTGAACATATAGATCCATAGGGAATCACTTTCATTTGAACATATAGATCCATAGGGAATCACTTTCATTTGAACATATAGATCAATAGGGAATCACTTTCATTTGAACATATAGATCCATAGGGAGTCACTTTCATTTGAACATATAGATCCATAGGGAGTCACTTTCATTTGAACATATAGATCCATAGGGAGTCACTTTCATTTGAACATATAGATCCATATGAAAATTACTTTCATTTGAATATATAGATCCATAGGGAGTCACTTTCATTTGAACAAATAGATCCATAAGAATCACTTTCATTTGAACATATAGATCCATAGGGAATCACTTTCATTTGAACATATAGATCCATAGGGAATCACTTTCATTTGAACATATAGATCCATAGGGAATCACTTTCATTTGAATATATAGATCCATAGGGAGTCACTTTCATTTGTACAAATAGATCCATAAGAATCACTTTCATTTGAACATATAGATCCATAAGAATCACTTTCATTTGAACATATAGATCCATAGGGAATCACTTTCATTTGAACATATAGATCCATAAGAAAATTACTTTCATTTGAACATATAGATCCATAGAGAATCACTTTCATTTGAACATATAGATCCATAGGGAGTCACTTTCATTTGAACATATAGATCCATAAGAATCACTTTCATTTGTACATATAGATCCATAAGAATCACTTTCATTTGAACACATAGATCCATAGAGAATCACTTTCATTTGAACATATAGATCCATAGGGAGTCACTTTCATTTGAACATATAGATCCATAAGAATCACTTTCATTTGAACATATAGATCCATAAGAATCACTTTCATTTGTACATATAGATCCATAAGAATCACTTTCATTTGAACATATAGATCCATAGGGAATCACTTTCATTTGAACATATAGATCCATAGGGAATCACTTTCATTTGAACATATAGATCAATAGGGAATCACTTTCATTTGAACATATAGATCCATAGGGAGTCACTTTCATTTGAACATATAGATCCATAGGGAGTCACTTTCATTTGAACATATAGATCCATATGAAAATTACTTTCATTTGAATATATAGATCCATAGGGAGTCACTTTCATTTGAACATATAGATCCATAAGAATCACTTTCATTTGAATATATAGATCCATAGGGAATCACTTTCATTTGAACATATAGATCCATAAGAATCACTTTCATTTGTACATATAGATCCATAGGGAATCACTTTCATTTGAACATATAGATCCATAGGGAATCACTTTCATTTGAACATATAGATCCATAGGGAATCACTTTCATTTGAACATATAGATCAATAGGGAATCACTTTCATTTGAACATATAGATCCATAGGGAGTCACTTTCATTTGAACATATAGATCCATAGGGAGTCACTTTCATTTGAACATATAGATCCATATGAAAATTACTTTCATTTGAATATATAGATCCATAGGGAGTCACTTTCATTTGAACAAATAGATCCATAAGAATCACTTTCATTTGAACATATAGATCCATAGGGAATCACTTTCATTTGAACATATAGATCCATAGGGAATCACTTTCATTTGAACATATAGATCCATAGGGAATCACTTTCATTTGAATATATAGATCCATAGGGAGTCACTTTCATTTGTACAAATAGATCCATAAGAATCACTTTCATTTGAACATATAGATCCATAAGAATCACTTTCATTTGAACATATAGATCCATAGGGAATCACTTTCATTTGAACATATAGATCCATAAGAATCACTTTCATTTTAACATATAGATCCATAAGAAAATTACTTTCATTTGAACCTATAGATCCATAGGGAATCACTTTCATTTGAACATATAGATCCATAGGGAGTCACTTTCATTTGAACATATAGATCCATAAGAATCACTTTCATTTGAACATAAAGATCCATAGGGAGTCACTTTCATTTGAACATATAGATCCATAGGGAGTCACTTTCATTTGAACATATAGATCCATAAGAATCACTTTCATTTGAACATATAGATCCATAAGAATCACTTTCATTTGAACATAGATCCATAGGGAATCGCTTTCATTTTAACATATAGATCCATAGGGAATCGCTTTCATTTTAACATATAGATCCATAGGGAGTAACTTTTATTTGAACATATAGATCCATAGGGAGTCACTTTTATTTGAACATATAGATCCATTAGAAAATTACTTTCATTTGAACATATAGATCCATAGGGAGTCACTTTCATTTGAACATATAGATCCATAAGAAAATTACTTTCATTTGAACATATAGATCCATGGGGAATCACTTTTATCTGAAAATATAGATCATAGGAAATCACTTTTACACAATTGTATTTTTTTTAAGTCACTTGTCGCCACCTATAGACGAATGCAATCGATAAATACTTTATTTTAAGCGCCAAGTTTCTATCATAAGCTGATTTACTCTATTTTGTTCACTACAGTAGACATCAGTGTACTTGAACTTTAAACTTTTATCCCAGTACTTCTGTAATAATTTGAGCTATTGCATCACAGAAATAATAATACTCTGAGGTTGAAAACACTGTTTGTGAAGCGGTTTCATGACGACTCTCTGCGGCAGAATGTTGCGATATGATTTTGTCAAAGTTTTAATAACAGACGAATTGAAAGATCGGATGGGTGTTTGAATGGAGATCCTCTTTTAAAGATGAATCGTGCAGCTCTGTGGTCCTCTCTCTCTCTCTAGCGCTCGTCTCACGGCTCTTCCACGCGTCCACTTGGGATATTACGATAACACTCATAGATAACAACACACTTCATCCTCTGTTGGAACAAAAGTGGCTAACTTCCGTCAACCTCGTCTATAAGCGAGAACAAAAATAAAGCAATTTAATTTAATTTTAAATCGTTAAAAAAAAACGCGATACCTAGGTGAATCGTTTTTTTTCTCTCAGCCTTTGTAAATTTGGTATTATATTTCAGTCAGAATTTCTTCAAGTTAAGCCATACTTGTATTTCATCAGTTTTGCATAGAACTCCTGAATCTCCGTAACCGTTGACCTTTGACCTCTAGGCAGCGTGAGCTGGAGCGTAAAGAAGCAGAGGAGGCGTCGGTGAAGGATCTGGAGGATTGGGAGAGTTCATTGCTCGCGCTGGCGGAACCGTGGGCCGTTCGGACCATGTGGGAGCTTCCCGCCATCGGCCACTTCTTGTGTCTGGCTCAGAAAGCGCTCAACCTCCCCGAGATCGTCTTCTACGAGCTGGAGCGATGCTTGCTAATGCCGCGCTGTAGCTCGTTCCTAGCTAAGGTCATGACCTCTCTGCTTCTTCACCCGAATAAAAGAGCGAACGCCCACCGCCGCCCGCCGTTGCCGTACAGGAAGTGGGAGGCGGAGCTTCGGCGGCGGGTTCAGGACTGGTACCGTTCGCTCGCGAGGGCCGAGGACCAAACGGCCCGTGCCGAACTCCTAGGACTTTCCCATCAGTTCTTCTGGACGCTAGGAGACGTGAGTCCGCTAGAGGAGACGCCGTTCCACATGCTCACGTTTAAACAGCGCGTGTGGCTCCTCAAGGGCCTGTGCGATCACGTGTACGAGACGCAGAAGGACGTTCAGGTCGCGGTTCTCGCGCAGCCGATCCACGAGTGCCGCGAGTCCATCCTGGGCTACGACGCGCAGGATAACGCGTACATACACTTCCCTCACTTCTGTGGCGCCGACCTGAGGATCTACTGCCAGAGTCCGTGCGTCGCCATGGAGTTTCCTCTTCCGCTGTTACACGTCCAGAGATCGCAGGAGGAACCGGAGGGGTCAGAGGTCAAGCTGGAAACACGTGAGTTTTATTGTTCATTTTGTTTTTAATTGTTTATTATTATTATAACCTTTATTTTACGGGGAAAGAAAGCACTTGTAAGATTATAAATCTCTTGTGCAAGAGCATTAAAAATCCAATATTCGTTTATTTAAATGATGTTTAGCGAGAAAGACGTTATTTTTAAGTTTTTGTCACCATTTCTGAACAAGCTTACGGTTAGGCAATGTTTAAGTTATATCTTAAGGTTTTCTTTTAGTTGAAATCATTAAACAATATGTCTAAATTAAAAATATAAAGAACAATTTAAGCATTTCAGCGCGAACGGGAAAAAATGCTAATAAAGCAAACTGCGCCAATTATCCCCTATAGAACCACTTGCGGGAAAGTTGTGAAATTTGGCACACAAATAGAGGGCAGAGTCTCTAACTCAATCGCTCTAGCGCCACCAACTGTCCAAAGTTGCAAGTCGAGTCAGCTTTATTTATACAGCGCTTTTACAGCACAGAGTGTTTCACAGCAGCTTTACAGAGATAACAGGACAATAATGCAGAGTTTGTTTCTGCTGTACAGCAGATCTCCAAGAAAACAGAGTCACAGCTCAAGCAAGTTCAGTGATGGTTCATTTTTGTTGTAAAAAGTTATACATTTAGTTCATATATATATATATATATATATATATATATATATATATATATATATATATATATATATATTCGATTTTCATGAAAATGTATCTAGATAGTTATGGAATTCAAGTTTATACGTCAAAATGTTTTCCAATAATGTGCAAATTAATTTTATGTGGGGTTTACACAAATAGACGTTAGGCTGTATCTCCGCAACACTTTATTGTGTTTGGACCGAAGTCGGTGCATGTCATCACAAGCATGACCTGAGGTTACATGCTGCGTTTTAGCACTGCGCCACCTACTGGTCCGGAGATACGAAAAAATTATGAATATTTTTGCTTATAACTTTTGAACGGTTTACCCAAAAATCATAAAAGTGGTCTCATTAGATTCAGGGCGGCATTAGCATATCGTTATATAACGCATTAGGCAAGGCAAGGCAAGTTTATTTATATAGCACATTTCATACACAATGGTAATTCAAAGTGCTTTACATAGAAGAAATTAAAATAATCAAAAGAAATAAAAATAATTAAAACAGTTTAGAATAAAAAAAATAAAATAATCAAAAGAAATAAGAATTAAAACAGTTTAGAATAAAAAAATAAAATAATCAAAAGAAATAAGAATAATTAAAACAGTTTAGAATAAAAAAAATAAAATAATCAAAAGAAATAAGAATTAAAACAGTTTAGAATAAAAAAAATAAAATAAAATACAGTAAAAACTGTAGCATATCGTTATATAACGCATTAGCATATGGTTACAAAGCGAAAACGTGTTTCTTCGGCACCATGCCCTGAAGGTACTCGTAAAGTATCAGGGCAGCGCCCCCTTGTGGTCAAAAATTGTATGACATTACAAGCAATATATCTCATGACAACGCAATGTATTTATAGGTTGTGAACCTTTTTGCTTAAAATAGTTTTTTCTTTATGTACTGATTTTTGCAGTTGGTCTGCTGCTATCTTCTGCTAGCTTCTGTTGTGCTTGTCCCTGATAACTGCTGCTCGCAGCTACATTTATTAATAATGTTATTTAATTATTTCGTCATCGTAGTAAAGCTCATTTAATTTAGAGTCTGCGTTTGAAATGAAGCTTGAGGCCGACCTGCGTCTGTCTGCAGATGTGATGAAGGAGCTGACCGCATGGAGGGAGGACTCGCTCGCCCGGGGGGGTCTGGGTCACGAATGCTCCTCCAGCATCTTCTCGTGGTCTCTGGACTCTGGAGGCGTTCGAGGAACGTTCACCGAGGAGGAGCGGTTAAAAGAAGGGGATGAGGACGAG
>CM060636.1:561162-593662 GCA_030578275.1 Meda fulgida | reverse complement strand
CTCAGATTCTGCGGGATAATAACAAGACGTCTGTAGCTCTGCCGCCTATCCGATTATCAACTACCTGTTCGCCAACTGAACCTGAAACAACTTCTACAACTGAAAGCACTGAACAAGTGGTGTACAAGACGGCGGGTGGCGTTGGGCTTCTCAGGAAAGGAATCACTTCTGCGCAGACAATATCAAATCAAAAATCAATGCAACAAGTTGTTATACTGCCTTCAAATCTACTGATTCAAAGCACTGAGATTAAGGCCTCTGCATCGCTCCCTAAGACCGCGACGTACTTGTCCAACGCTTCAGGCTTCACCATACCGGAAAACAGGGTTCCTGTTCAGCAAGTGGCACCATTAAAAGATACCAGCACTGCCAGAACACCATCTGCTGTAGTTACTCCCAATTTAAGGACTTTAAAGAGCGTTTCTGGAGGTTCTGCCATGCCTAAAAAGACTCCTGAGCCAAAGCTGGCCGTGAATAAATCAGCTAGTAGTGGTCCGACCAAACCTGACGCTAACCAGGAGCTCCGGACAGTGTGCATTAGAGACTCGCAGTCTATCCTAGTCACTACGAGAGGAGGGAACACTGGGGTGGTAAAGGTTCAGACGTCCGAGAGTGGAACAGGGGCACTGCCTTCAAGTCCTGCTTTTACCATATCTCCACAACTCCAAGCCTTTCTCGTGTCGAAGTCTTCCACGTCCACTACACAAGCGGTTTCGGTTTCTGCTAATTCTTTACTTGGAGTCACTCCTCAGTCACTCTCAAAGAGAGTCAGCTCATCGACTTTGGTGCCTGGAACTGTCCCTCAATCAACCCTGAATCAGAATAGCAATGATTTGGCCAAAACATCAATCTCTGGTAAATCTGCACTCTTGTCCACGAGCAAAGACAGTCATAGCGTCCGTATAACTGCTAAAGACACCCAAGGCGTTCAGGAGAATACAGTCTCCGAATGTGGAACGAAACCCCTACAAAAAAGCCCTCTACCAGGAAGTCGAACTGCTTTCCAAAAGGTTTTCCTCGTCTCGCCTTCACCGAATATCCCTTCGCCAGCATCAAAGATCAGCGCTACTACAGCAACCTGTACTTTGCCAGGATCAAGAGTCATGTTTATAAGCAACTCAGAACTTAATATTCAAAATGAGGCATCATCTTCAGACGTCAACATATCCTCTACTAGTACACCAGCGTTGAAGGTCATTCCCAAGTTGGGGACAACTTTATCCTGCACTTCTTCTGGTACAAGCATCCAGAGCATTGGTGTCCCAGGGTTAATGTCAAGAATACTCGGTACAAACAAGAATATGCCATCAGCAACCGAAGCCCCTGGGAAAACGACACCTGTGATTGTCTCCAGAGTTCCTGCAACGTCAACTTCAAGTGGGCTTCAGATTGGTCCGAAGACATGTTTGGTTGCAAGCAGAAATCCGTCAGAAAGTTCTCTGAAAGTACCTGGGACTGTTGATGGGAAAACGCTCACGTTTTCAACGCTAGGCACCGGCCACATGGCTTCTTCCGCACTTGTATCAGTTGTAAAACCGGATGTACCTTCATCAATTTCAACATTAAATGCTCTTCACTGTAAACCGACTATATCTTCCTCTTATTCAGGAAGCCTTATTAACAAGCACACTACGTTACCAGTTGATGTGAACACTGACAAGACACCAATGATCACATCCCTTTGCACTTCACGCTCACTGGTTAAAACATCTTCTGGAGTATCCAGTCCTCTTGCATTGAGTTCATTGAGTCCAGTGGTCATGACCTCTGGGCGACGACCTCCGACCTCTACCGCCAAGAGTGTCCAGGAGAAAATAGTGATTAATACCACTGCCCCACTTGCCCCTGGAACTCAGCTCCTGATCAATAACACCAGATTTGTTGTACCTTCTCAAGGCCTAGCACCCGGCAGCCATGTTCTGCTCATCAACTCTTGTCCTGGAGGATTGCAAGGCTTAAGTTCTGCTTCCCCTGTTCCTCAAGGTCCAAACACTTCAACCCCTGTTACCATTCCTTCAGTTGTGCAAGGTATGAGATTGGTAACACCAGTCAGGCTACCCTCACCAAAAGTTGGACTTTCAGATCGAGTCAATCAACAACTGAGCACAAGAACGCCAATGAGTGCATCCGGTCTCTCACAAGCTCTACGCTCTGGTGTATCATCAGACATTGTGAGGCTTCCAATCTTTCAAACCTCAGTTACACCATCACAAGGTATAAAAGAGACCTCTCCTCTTCAAGGAGGTTTACTAAGCACAACTTCTCCGATGCTCTTGCAAGGAAGTCCATCCCAAAACCAAGTGGTACCCTTAATAAAAACTTCAATTGCACATCATTCACCAATGGTAACCGTTCCACCCATTAACAGTATGATATCACGGATGCAGAAACTTCCATTTGCAATGGTTCCACCAATCGGTGGTACAACCAACGCCAGTCAAGCCACTCCTATTGCAAGTGTTCCTCCGTATATGAACTCAGTGATAATGACACCTATCAGACCTGGGACAATCGGAAAACCTGCTATTTCACCCCATCCACTACAAGGTCAAAGCATGGTTCCCAGCACTAGTAAACTGCTGTTGAGTCCAGATGGTGCCATTTTAAATATAGTTCAAGCTTCAAGCATACAAGTGTTGGCAAAGCCAATGGTTAGTTCCTCCTCAAGTAGTGTTTCTGTACCTACTTTAAACACGAATGATCCAATGAGAAAACCAGATACATTGGAGAGATCGAATCACTGAAATCACTCTGGAGGTCTTCTGTTGTTTCCCGTTGCAATTATGGAGGATGCTTTTCTTACTCAGTTTTTTTGTCTTGTTTCCAGTCCAAATATCTAAAAATTCTTAAATCAAGATGCATTTAGTAGATTAGTAAAATGCCATAAGATATTATGTCTTTCTTTCTGGGCAAATAAATCAAAATTAAGCGAGTTGTTGCTCAAAACAAGCAAAATTATCTGCAAATGGGGTCAGAAAAATAATAAATAAGAATATTTCTCTGACCCCGTTGATAGATCATTTTGGTTGTTTCAAGCAAAAACTCACTTAATTTTGAATTAAATGCCCAGAAAACAAGACATAATATCGTATGGCATTTTACTCGTCTAGTTAATGCATCTTGATTTAAGAATTTTTAGATATTTGGACTGGAAACAAAACAAAAATACTGAGTAAGAGAAGCATATTTTGCAGTGTGGTCTGTTCCTTGATTCGAATAAGTTGGGATTGTGCGGGCTTCCTTTGGTTCCTTTTCTCCCAATGTTGGAGGTTAAACTAAACTGATATGTTGTGCATTTTGCCCTTTACAATACACGTTGAGGGAAAGTTGGTTACCCTTAAAGTTGGTTTCACCAAGAGAAACGTGGCGATTTCGAATGGCCAGTAATGTACATAACAGTATTTGTTTGACTCTTTTCTACTCCATTTGTATGCAAAGGTTTGAATGTTTTGTAGCATTTTCCATTAAATGATTAATATTATTCTGTAGACCAGTCTTCAGTCTATTTAAGAGTAGTACATTCAGGCGTAGGTTGAGTATCATCAGATGTTATCTGATAACAGTTTGGTTTTGTGTTTCCTCTATATTCATGACAATAAACTTGGCATATATTTATGACTGAAGTAAGACATTGGTGTGCTCGCCCGTCCTTTGAGTTCATTAAACCAATTAGATCAGAGATTCCCAGACTCTCTTTATTTCAAATTGAGTGCTGTGCAACGATTAATCGCATCCAAAATCAAAGTTTGTTTACACATAATATATGTGTGTACTGTGTATAATTATTTTGTATATATATGCATGTATATGTATATAAATTATGTATAAATATATATATATATATATTATACATGCAAATATTACTTAAACTTTGGTTCTGGATGTGATTAATCGTTGACCAGCACTATTAAAATTACATTTTAGTTTTTCGACTTAGTTAAGTAGCTTTTCATCAGCTCTCAAACCCCATGTAGTTTCTTTATGTTCCCCAGTAATGAACGGGTTTTTTAAACCTGAGAAACAAAAGCAGTCTTTGTGTTTTACATGAATCTTTAATTCTGTAGCATTGAGCTAAGCGTCAACACACGTCGTGCTTCTCATAAAGGCGAGGAATATGGAGGTACAAGGCATTACGCTTGTTGACTTTTACAATTATACATTTGGAAAAGAAATGCACATGTTTGAAAAAGATAGTGGTTTAAAAAGAAAAGTAAATCATCAGTAATGTGAATGTGTGCAGAAATAAACATTCAAAATCTGGCATTTAAAACGTATACCTTGAACTAAACTAGAACTTTATTTAAATGTTTTGTAAACTCATTAGCATTGATATCGCAAGTTCCTTCAGTCCTCGAGCTCAGGCGTGGGCCCTCGGGATCTGAGGCGCTGAGCTGGAGCGCGTCCGCGAGCTCTTCACGGGGAGTACGGAGGAGGAGACGCTCCTGACACGATCTTCTCGTACGCCGGAGGAGCGTTGGGAATCTGGACACACACAACACCTGTCAGGGATAACCTGAGGCAGCAGCAGCAGCATTTCAGAAAATGATCATTCACTGAAGACTGAACCTATGCTCTATGCACACACACACACACACACACACACACACACACACACGCGCGCATACATACATACATACACACACATGCGCACACACACACACACGCGCATAAATATACACACGCACATACATATACACACATGCACACACTCACTCTCACATTCAAACACAATCAAAATCACTCACACATACTCAAACACACACTCATACACACACACACTCAAAAACACTCACTCTCATACACACATGTGCACACACACACTCAAAAACACTCACTCTCATACACACATGTGCACACACACACACACACTTACATATTCAAACATATACTTATACACAGATGCACACACACCCTCACACATAAATATACTCACACACTCACCCTCAGACACACGTGCACACACACTCAAACACACACACTCACTCTTATACACACATGCGCACACTATCATACACAGGTGCACACACACACACACACAAAACACACATACATATACAAACATACTTATACACAGATGCACACACACCCTCACACATAAATATACTCACACACTCACTCTCACACACACATGCGCACACACACTCAAACACACACACTCTTATGCACACATGCGCACACACACTCAAACACACACACTCTTATACACACATGCGCACACACACTCAAACACACTCACTCTTATACACACATGCGCGCGCACACACTCAAACACACACACTCACTCTTATACATACATGCGCACACACACTCACTATCATACACACGTGCACACACACACACTCAAACACACACACACTCAAACACACACACACTCAAAACACACATACATATACAAACATATACTTCTACACCGATGCACACACACCCTCACACATAAATATACTCACACACTCACCCTCACACACGCGCACAAACACGCTCACAACATACATATACTCACACACTCACTCTCACACTCACATGCGCACACACACTCTCTCTAGGTGTTATCCCCACATCACGAGTAATGACGCAAACTAAAGATCTTTCTGCCCTTCAGCGGGTCACATGCCTCCTTTATCCCCTCTGGAATTCTGGGTATTAAGAGCTCGGTTATTCTTATTCTCTGAAACGCAATGTGGCAGACAGAAAAAACACTGATTTGTTAAAGGAACCACTGAAGGACAGGAAAACGAGAGTGTGTGATAGTGAGTGAGTGTGTGTGTGTGTGTGTGTGTGGGTGGGTGTGAGTGAGTGAGTGAGTGAGTGAGTGAGTGAGTGAGTGTGTGTGGGTGAGAGTGAGTGAGTGAGTTAGTGTGTGTGTGTGTGTGGGTGAGAGTGAGTGAGTGAGTGAGTGAGTGAGTGAGTGAGTGTGTGTGTGTGTGTGTGTGTGTGTGTGTGTAGGTGAGAGTGAGTGAGTTAGTGTGTGTGTGTGTGTGTGTGTGGGTGATAGTGAGTGAGTGAGTGTGTGTGTGTGTGTGTGTGTGTGTGTGTGGGTGGGTGAGAGTGAGTGAGTGAGTGTGTGTGTATGTGTCTGTGTGTGGGTGAGAGTGAGTTAGTGTGTGTGTGCGTGTGTGTGTGGGTGATAGTGAGTGTGTGTGTGTGTGTGTGTGTGGGTGAGAGTGAGTGAGTGTGTGTGTGTGGGGGGGGGTGAGAGTGAGTGAGTGAGTTAGTGTGTGTGTGTGTGTGTGTGTGTGTGTGTCTGTGTGTGGGTGAGAGTGAGTTAGTGTGTGTGTGTGTGTGTGTGGGTGATAGTGAGTGAGAGTGAGAGTGAGTGAGTGTGTGTGTGGGTGATAGTGAGTGAGTGTGTGTGTGTGTGTGTGTGTGTGTTTGTGTGTGTGTGTGGGGGGGGGGGGTGGATGAGAGAGTGTGTGTGTGTGTGTGGGGGGGGGGGGGTGGATGAGAGAGTGTGTGTGTGTGTGTTGTACCGCTGGTTGCAGGTTGCTGAGTTCGTTCAGAGCCACTTTGTTCTCCTCTCCGGATCCAGACTCGCTGTGTTGACCCGTCCTCATCATCTCTCTCCATGACTGACCACTGCCACTCTACACACACACACACACCCGAGAGGTAAGAGTCACAGGATCCAATCCCACTATCATCACAGCTGGACTTCTGGAAATCCCACAGCATTACCACCACAGTCTAAAAATGAATTCATGCATTTCGGCCCCAATTGAGGAATTTAATATCATGATAAACCCATGACCATCACTATCTACTATTTGAGCTTTATGAATATTGACATCTCATTATGACATCATTGTAACAGCGTGATCACCTGACCCTCCCGTGCGTCACATGACTTACCCGGATCATCTTATACCCGCCCCGCCGCCGGTAGAACCAGCATCCCATAATGAGCAGCGCTGTGATGATCACTGCCAGTAATGCGATTCCTGCAGCCCTACACACACACACACACACAAACACACACATATACACAAACACACACACACATATACACAAACACACACTCACACAAACATATACACAAAAACACACACGCACACATATACACAAACACACATATACACACACACAAATATATACACACATACATGCGTTAGATAAAGTATATCTAGTTTCTCACTGTTGTTTATAGTTGTATATATGTGTGTTTGTGTATGTTTGTGTGTGTTTGTGTGTGTGTGTTTATATGTGCGTGTGTGTGTGTGTGTGTGTATGTTTGTGTACGTTTGTGTGTGTGTTTGTGTTTATGTGTGTGTGTGTTTGTGAGTGTGTGTGTGTTTGTGAGTGAGTGCGTGTGTGTGTGTGTGTGTGTGTGTTTACGTGTGTGTGTGTGTGTGTGTGTGTGTGTGTGTGTGTGTGTGTGTGTGTGTGTGTGAAGAAAACAAAACTAGAGGTATTTCGGATTTCATGAAAGGAGAGCTCGATTGCTTACAGAGAGGCTTTAAAAGCTGCTAGATCTGCTTATTTTTCAACCCTAAATAAGTGCGTGTGTGTGTGTGTGTGTGTGTGTGTGTGTGTGTTTATATGTGCGTGTGTGTGTGTGTGAGTGTGTGTGTGTGTGTGTGTGTGCGTGTGTGTGCGCATGCGTGTGTGTGCGTGTGTGCGTGTGTGTATGTGTATCTTCTCACTCTTCAGCTCTGATGAATCCTGCTCCTCTTTTGCTGGAGAAATGAACACTGAATTCTCCTCGAGACACCGGACCTGATCCACCGTAAGACATGATCAAACCCCTGAAAATGATAATCATAAACACTACTGTGGAACTGTGTTCCTTTCTTGAAAGAAATGATATCTGCGAGGATTTTCAGTCAGGATTTAGACCGCACCATAGTACTGAGACAGCTCTCATTAGAGTTACAAATGATTTACTTTTATCATCCGATCGTGGTTGTATCTCTCTATTAGTGTTACTTGATCTTAGTGCTGCATTTGACACCATTGACCACAACATTCTTTTAAATAGACTAGAAAACTATGTTGGCATTAGTGGAATTGCACTAGCATGGTTTAAATCATACTTATCTGACCGTTATCAGTTTGTAGCAGTAAATGAAGAGATGTCTTATCGATCACAAGTTCAGTATGGCGTACCACAAGGCTCAGTATTAGGACCGCTGCTGTTCACTCTGTTCATGCTACCATTAGGACATATCATTAGGAAACATGGAATTAGCTTTCACTGTTATGCCGATGATACTCAGCTGTATATTTCTTCAAAACCTAACGAAACTTACCAATTCACAAAATTAACGGAATGCATAGCTGATATAAAAAATTGGATGACTAGTAATTTCCTACTACTAAACTCTGAAAAAACAGAGATTCTAATTATTGGACAAAAAACTTCCACACGTAATAACCTAGAATACTGTCTAACACTTGATGGCTGCTCTGTTAAGTCTTCGTCGTCGGTTAGGAACCTGGGTGTGCTCTTTGATAGCAATCTTTCATTTGAAATTCACGTGTCTAGTATCTGTAAAACCGCATTTTTCCATCTTAAAAATATATCTAAATTACGCCATATGCTCTCATTGACAAATGCGGAACAATTAGTTCATGCTTTCATGACATCAAGACTAGATTATTGTAATGCTCTACTGGGTGGTTGCCCTGCACGCTTAATAAATAAACTACAGCTGGTCCAAAACGCAGCAGCTCGAGTTCTTACTAGAACCAGGAAATATGACCATATTAGCCCGGTTCTGTCAACACTGCATTGGCTGCCTATTAAACATCGTATAAATTTTAAAATATTGTTGATTACTTACAAAGCACTAAATGGTTTAGCTCCGCAGTACTTGAGCGAGCTCTTAATGCATTATAGTCCTTCACGTCGATTGCGATCTCAAAAGTCGGGCCAGTTGATAATACCTAGAATATCAAAATCGACTGCTGGCGGTAGATCCTTTTCCTATTTAGCACCAAAACTTTGGAACAGTCTTCCTACCATTGTCCGGGAAGCAGACACACTCTGTCAGTTCAAAGCTAGACTAAAAACACATCTCTTTGACCTAGCATACACATAATATATTATAGACTTCTATAATTCAATGTTAGGCTGCATAGATTAGGTCAGCCGGAACTGGGAACACTTCCCTTAAATCCTGATGTACTCGTTACATCATCATAAGAAGAATGGCATCTACGCTAATTTTAGTGTCTTTGTTTATCCCGAGGTTTTCCCGCAGCCTACCGGATCCAGGCCGTATCCAGATCTGACTAGGAGCTTTGCCTGGACCCGATGACAACGCAGTGCTGAAGTGCCAACTAGCCTCTCCCTATGGAGGATCCCTTTCCCACTCTACAGATAAAACGTTGTGATTCCGGTTCGCGTACCTAACCCGAAGTGATCAAATAAAACAAAATTCTGTATCAAATTACAGTTACTGTAAATCCGGCCTCTAGTTCATAAACGCCAGAGGAGAACTGGCCCCCGACTGAGCCTGGGTTCTCCCAAGGTTTTTTTTTTTCTCTCCATTAAGTCACCTGATGGAGTTTTAGGACACCAGTGGGTCACCTGATGGAGTTTTAGGACACCAGTGGGTCACCTGATGGAGTTTTAGGACACCAGTGGGTCACCTGATGGAGTTTTAGGACACCAGTGGGTCACCTGATGGAGTTTTAGAACACCAGTGGGTCACCTGATGGAGTTTTAGGACACCAGTAGGTCACCTGATGGAGTTTTAGGACACCAGTAGGTCACCTGATGGAGTTTTAGGACACCAGTGGGTCACCTGATGGAGTTTTAGGACACCAGTAGGTCACCTGATGGAGTTTTAGGACACCAGTGGGTCTCCTGATGGAGTTTTAGGACACCAGTAGGTCACCTGATGGAGTTTTAGGACACCAGTGGGTCACCTGATGGAGTTTTAGGACACCAGTGGGTCACCTGATGGAGTTTTAGGACACCAGTAGGTCACCTGATGGAGTTTTAGGACACCAGTGGGTCACCTGATGGAGTTTTAGGACACCAGTAGGCCACCTGATGGAGTTTTAGGACACCAGTGGGTCACCTGATGGAGTTTTAGGACACCAGTAGGTCACCTGTTGGAGTTTTAGGACACCAGTAGGTCACCTGATGGAGTTTTAGGACACCAGTAGGTCACTTGATGGAGTTTTAGGACACCAGTAGGTCACTGGATGGAGTTTTTCGGTTCCTTGCCACTGTTGCCTTTGGCTTGCTCAGTTGGGGATATTCAAATTAATTAACCAAGCATTAATACCATTGATCAGCACTACCAAACGTGGATGTTTTTTCACTAAGAAACAAACATTGTTATGTTATTTGATTGATACTGTGAAGCTGCTTTGATGCAATTTATATTGTGAAAAGCGATATATAAATACACTTGACTTGACTTGACTAAAAATGATAATCATAACCACTGAGATATGACACACACTGCAGTCCTTCATCATCACAGTACAGTGTGTGTCATTCATAAACACAGGTCAGTGTCAGGAAACACGGCCAGGTCGAACTCTCCCCAAAACACAAAATAATTATATGTTGTCTGACAATAAAGCATGTTTCCATTTCCATTCATAAATATATTTAATTATGTCATAATTACATTTGACCTCTATATTCTCATTACTGATGTTTTACTTTAAAATGTTATTCTCGATTGGTATTTGATTCTCATTACTGTAATAGTTATTTTTGCAGATCAGATATATTTTGATGATACATTTCAGTACATATACAAGAAACTACATTATAATTTAAATAGCATATTTTTTACATTACAGTAATGAAAAAATTATTGAATCGTCATGAAAATAATGTAAACAATGTCACAATGTATAACATTCTTTATGGTCCTAATAGGTTTCATTTTTTTTAAATGAAAATATATTTTCTTATTTCTTTTAAATTTGAGTTATAGTATAACCTGGACATGTAAGAAGTTTTTTGAAATTCAAATGACATAACCTAAATCTGACAGAATAAACGTTCAGTGAAGAGAGCCGTGATGCAGAAACTACACAATCTTAAACGAGAAGCACTCAGGACAAAATGACATGAGAAAGTCTCGTTTCCTGATCAAATCAAATAAAATGAAGTGAGTTTTTGCTTAAAACAAGTAAAATGATCTGGTCAGAAAAATAATCTTGTTTTCCATTTGAATTAAGTTTTTTTCTTTTTTTTTTTTTTACCCCATTGGGAAATACTTTAGCTTGTTTTAAGCATTACATTTATTTACATTACTTTTGTAATTACATAAAAAAAATGATCAGAAAACAAGAGAATTTCGTATGTCATTTTACTTAAATAAATAAGTGGCAATTTACAAAAATATTAAGTAAGAAAAGCATTTTTTCCAGTGATGAAGAGAATGAGATCTTACCTGAACTGATGCTGTGATTCCTGAGAGCGTCTGCTGTTTGAGACAGAGAGTGTGTGTGTGTGTGTGTGTGTGTGTGTGTGTGTGTGTGTGTGTGTGTGTGTGTGTGTGTGTGTGTGTGTGTGTGTGTGTGTGTGTGTGTGTGTGTGTGTGTGTGTGTGTGTGTGTGTGAGAGAGAGAGAGAGAGACTCAGAGCGCCTCTGAAAGCCCTTGAGAAGTTCTCATGACCGTCACGGGTTCAGCTCACACACACACACACACACACACACACACACACACACACACACACACACACTCAGACACACACACACACACACTCCATCTGACTGTCTGCTGACTGACCCCCAGCGTTTACCGCAGTAACTCTCCTCAGATCAAGAGGACTAATGTTGGGTTTAACTAGATTACACAGAAATCGAATGTTTATGCTCCGGTTGAAAGTGTGTGAAATTAGTTTCCACTTACGGTGTTGGTTAATGCTGAGATTGTGAATCATCTCTTTATTAGAGCTACTAATTAAGGACATTTTGGTAATGTTTTAATTCCATAAAAATCATTATAATTTAGAATTGTCAGGGAAATAGAGTAAAGTTGCTGTGTGTGTGTGTGTGTGTGTGTGTGTGTGTGTGTGTGTGTGTGTGTGTGTGTGTGTGTGTGTGTGTGTGTGTGTGTGTGTGTGTGTGTGTGTGTGTGTGTGTGAGTGTGTGTGTGTGTGCGTGCGTGAGTGTGTTAGTGTGTGTGTGTGCGTGTGTGTGTGTGAGTGAGTGTGTGTGAGTGTGTGTGTGTGAGTGTGTGTGTGTGTGTGTGTGTGTGTGTGTGTGTGTGTGTGTGTGTGTGTGTGTGTGTGTGTGTGTGTGTGTGTGTGTGTGTGTGTGTGTGTGAAGAGAACAAAACTAGAGGTATTTCGGATTTCATGGAAAGAGAGCTCGATTGCTTACAGAGAGGCTTTTAAAGCTGCTAGATCTGCTTATTTTTTAACCCTATTGGAAGAAAATAAACAATCCTCGATACTTATTTAACAATGGCTAAACTAACGAAAAAGAAAGCTTCAAGCACAGAGGTTTCCGGCCAACACAGTAATGACTTTATGAACTTCTTCACTTATAAGATTGATAATATCAGGGACAAAATTATAACTATGCAACCGTCTACTACAGTATCGCATCAGGGAGTGCATTGTAGTCTCCCTGAGGAAAAATTGTTTTCATTTGTTGCTATAGGAGAGGAAGAATTCTGCAAACTCGTTAATTCATCTAAATCGACAACTTGTATGTTAGACCCTACACCGACTAAGCTACTGAAAGAGATGCTTCCAGAGATCATAGATCCTCTTCTTAATATCATTAATTCGTCTTTGTCTCTAGGATACGTACCAAAAACTTTTAAGCTGGCTATGATTAAACCGCTTGTTAAAAAAATGCAACTTAATCCTTTGGAATTAGTCAATTACAGGCCGATCTCAAATCTGCCTTTTCTGTCAAAGATATTAGAAAAAGCAGTATCCTCACAACTGTGTTCCTTTCTTGAAAGAAATGATATCTGCGAGGATTTTCAGTCAGGATTTAGACCGCACCATAGTACTGAGACAGCTCTCATTAGAATTACAAATGATTTACTTTTATCATCCGATCGTGGTTGTATCTCTCTATAAGTGTTACTTGATCTTAGTGCTGCATTTCACACCATTGACCACAACATTCTTTTAAATAGACTAGAAAACTATGTTGGCATTAGTGGAATTGCACTAGCATGGTTTAAATCATACTTATCTGACCGTTATCAGTTTGTAGCAGTAAATGAAGAGATGTGTTATCGATCACAAGTTCAGTATGGCGTACCACAAGGCTCAGTATTAGGACCGCTGCTGTTCACTCTGTTCATGCTACCATTAGGACATATCATTAGGAAACATGGAATTAGCTTTCACTGTTATGCCGATGATACTCAGCTGTATATTTCTTCAAAACCTAACGAAACTTACCAATTCACAAAATTAACGGAATGCATAGCTGATATAAAAAATTGGATGACTAGTAATTTCCTACTACTAAACTCTGAAAAAACAGAGATTCTAATTATTGGACAAAAAACTTCCACACGTAATAACCTAGAATACTGTCTAACACTTGATGGCTGCTCTGTTAAGTCTTCGTCGTCGGTTAGGAACCTGGGTGTGCTCTTTGATAGCAATCTTTCATTTGAAAGTCATGTGTCTAGTATCTGTAAAACCGCATTTTTCCATCTTAAAAATATATCTAAATTACGACATATGCTCTCATTAACAAATGCGGAACAATTAGTTCATGCTTTCATGACATCAAGACTAGATTATTGTAATGCTCTACTGGGTGGTTGCCCTGCACGCTTAATAAATAAACTACAGCTGGTCCAAAATGCTGCAGCTCGAGTTCTTACTAGAACCAGGAAATATGACCATATTAGCCCGGTTCTGTCAACACTGCATTGGCTGCCTATTAAACATCGTATACATTTTAAAATATTGTTGATTACTTACAAAGCACTAGATGGTTTAGCTCCGCAGTACTTGAGCGAGCTCTTAATGCATTATAGTCCTTCACGTCTATTGCGATCTCAAAACTCCGGCCAGTTGATAATACCTAGAATATCAAAATCGACTGCTGGCGGTAGATCCTTTTCCTATTTAGCACCAAAACTTTGGAACAGTCTTCCTACCATTGTCCGGGAAGCAGACACACTCTGTCAGTTCAAAGCTAGACTAAAAACACATCTCTTTGACCTAGCATACACATAATATATTATAGACTTCTATAATTCAATGTTAGGCTGCATAGATTAGGTCAGCCGGAACTGGGAACACTTCCCTTAAATCCTGATGTACTCGTTACATCATCATAAGAAGAATGGCATCTACGCTAATTTTAGTGTCTTTGTTTATCCCGAGGTTTTCCCGCAGCCTACCGGATCCAGGCCGTATCCAGATCTGACTAGGAGCTTTGCCTGGACCCGATGACAACGCAGTGCTGAAGTGCCAACTAGCCTCTCCCTATGGAGGATCCCTTTCCCACTCTACAGATAAAACGTTGTGATTCCGGTTTGCGTACCTAACCCGAAGTGATCAAATAAAACAAAATTCTGTATCAAATTACAGTTACTGTAAATCCGGCCTCTAGTTCATAAACGCCAGAGGAGAACTGGCCCCCGACTGAGCCTGGGTTCTCCCAAGGTTTTTTTTTCTCTCCATTAAGTCACCTGATGGAGTTTTAGGACACCAGTAAGTCACCTGATGGAGTTTTAGGACACCAGTAGGTCACCTGATGGAGTTTTAGGACACCAGTGGGTCACCTGATGGAGTTTTAGGACACCAGTGGGTCACCTGATGGAGTTTTGGACACCAGTAGGTCACCTGATGGAGTTTTAGGACACCAGTGGGTCACCTGATGGAGTTTTAGGACACCAGTAGGTCACTTGATGGAGTTTTAGGACACCAGTAAGTCACCTGATGGAGTTTTAGGACACCAGTAGGTCACCTGGTGGAATTTTAGGACACCAGTAGGTCACCTGATGGAGTTTTGGCCCACCAGTAAGTCACCTGATGGAGTTTTAGGACACCAGTAAGTCTGCTGATGGAGTTTTAGGACACCAGTAGGTCACCTGATGGAATTTTAGGGCACCAGTAAGTCACCTGATGGAGTTTTAGGACACCAGTAAGTCACCTGATGGAATTTTAGGGCACCAGTAAGTCACCCGATGGAGTTTTAGGACACCAGTAGGTCACTTGATGGAGTTTTAGGACACCAGTAGGTCACTTGATGGAGTTTTAGGACACCAGTAAGTCACCTGATGGAGTTTTAGGACACCAGTAGGTCACCTGATGGAATTTTAGGACACCAGTAGGTCACTTGATGGAGTTTTAGGACACCAGTAGGTCACCTGATGGAATTTTAGGACACCAGTAAGTCACCTGATGGAGTTTTAGGACACCAGTAGGTCACCTGATGGAATTTTAGGACACCAGTAGGTCACCTGATGGAATTTTAGGACACCAGTAGGTCACCTGATGGAATTTTAGGACACAAGTCACCTGATGGAGTTTTAGGACACCAGTAGGTCACCTGATGGAGTTTAGGACACCAGTAGGTCACCTGATGGAATTTTAGGACACAAGTCACCTGATGGAGTTTTAGGACACCAGTAGGTCACCTGATGGAGTTTTGGACACCAGTAGGTCACTTGCTGGAGTTTAGGACACCAGTAGGTCACCTGATGGAGTTTTGGACACCAGTAGGTCACTTGATGGAGTTTTAGGACACCAGTAGGTCACTTGATGGAGTTTTAGGACACCAGTAGGTCACTTAATGGAGTTTTAGGACACCAGTAGGTCACTTAATGGAGTTTTAGGACACCAGTAGGTCACCTGATGGAATTTTAGGACACCAGTAAGTCACCTGATGGAGTTTTAGGACACCAGTAAGTCACCTGATGGAGTTTTAGGACACCAGTGGGTCACCTGATGGAGTTTTAGGACACCAGTAGGTCACCCGATGGAGTTTTAGGACACCAGTAGGTCACTTGGAGTTTTAGGACACCAGTAGGTCACCCGATGGAGTTTTAGGACACCAGTAGGTTACCTGATGGAGTTTTAGGACACCAGTAGGTCACCCGATGGAGTTTTAGGACACCAGTAGGTCACCCGATGGAGTTTTAGGACACCAGTAGGTCACCCGATGGAGTTTTAGGACACCAGTAGGTCACCCGATGGAGTTTTAGGACACCAGTAGGTCACCCGATGGAGTTTTAGGACACCAGTAGGTCACTTGATGGCGTTCCTTGCCACTGTTGCCTTTGGCTTGCTCAGTTGGGGATATTCAAATTAATTAACTAAGCATTAATACCATTGATCATTCCTACCAAACGTGGATGTTTTTTCCAATAAGAAACAAACATTGTTATGTTATTTGATTGATATTGTGAAGCTGCTTTGATGCAATTTGTACTGTGAAAGGCGCTATATAAATATACTTGACTTGACTTGACTAAAAAGGGTGAAGTTATTGATTTTATTTCATAATAAATAATCATTCAAATTATGCATTTTTGTATGCATAGTAAGTATTGTAGTATAAGCAGCAGGAGAGCAGTGATGTGTGAACTGAATTTGGTGATAGTACAGTGTGTCACAGTGAAGCAATTGAATATGTTTAATAATATAAAATGTGCAGAAGGGTTTTGGGATGTGCAATTTACAGACGGTCCCTTATTTGGACTTGTCTCTCAATCGGCTTGTAAAAGACAAATTTATATTATAAAGATCGTTTTTAGGAGAATTGGTTTGTGGCTCGTTGTTTTGGTTACTGTGATTGTAGGCTAAATGTGTCGTTTGTGTTTTAACAAGAATATTTAGCTCATTAATATTGATCCGGGAAGTTCGAATTACTTCACTGAACTCCTTGAGTGACGCACTGACCGCATTTCTTTATATTTGAGTCCAAGTATCAAATATCAAATATCTTTGCGAGGGAACGCAAAGTTTCTCGGGGGAACGCAAAAGTTTTGCGAGGGAACGCAAAGATTTGAAAAAAAAAAAAAAAACTCCAATTACTAATTTTTATCACCACCATGTCCCTTTAGGGGCTCCGTAGATTTCTGATGAACTTGTGAAACTGAAGTAGTTAGTAATGATGCTGAAAATTCAGCTTTGCATCAGAAATAAATTATATTTATTAAGTACGCCTATATTAAAATAGAAAACCATTATTTTAAATTGTAATAATTGTTTTCTGTATTTTTAATCAAATAAATGCAGGCTTGAAGCGCATCAGAGGCTTCTTTAAAAAAATATAAAAAATAGTAATGTCAATTTCTGACCGGTACTGTACTATTATCAAAAATCACCATTCCACGTGTTGTTGCCAGCCTACACTTCACATTATGGCCTGTAGGTGGCGCTGGGCTTCGTTACTTTGAACCAACTATGATAGTTTTCAAAAGGTAAACGGTGTATAAATATAACTTACATAGGCTAAATACATGTTACTTGAATACTACTTTAAAGCGACTTTTAGTATGGAGCTAGAATTGTGTCTTTATCACATGCGAGAAAATAAATGGTTAAAAGTTATCACACTGATAGCAAAAAAGCATTTCATGAGAGAAAAAAGAATATTTGAGAGAAAAAGTTCTCAAACCAAAAGCAAAAAATAATAATATTTGAGACTAAAAAAAGTTTTGAGAGAAAGTATTTTCTCATAGAACATAAAAAAATATAAATTTGAAATGTTTAAAATTATTTCTGAAAAAAAAAAATCTCAAAATCTTTTGCTATCAGTGTGAAAACATTTTCTCTCTAAAAAAAAGGTGTTTCTCTCAAAACGCTTTTCTTTGCTCTCGATGCGATTTTGCGCTCGTGTCAGGATTTTGCTTTCGCTGTGAAAATTGTGTCATGGGCGGAGCCGCGCTGCTATTGGCCAGTCGGTGAGCATCGGCTTGTCCTGGAGTCGAGCTGAATCATTACACCAGTGTTCGGTTCACACACAACTCGACGGGTATGAGCAAGTTCAGCATCACTGAAGATTAAACGTTAAAAAATAGCACTCATATTCATGAATGAATGTGTATTATATTATTAGCTTGCTAATAGATTGTGATGAATGTGTAAAACTGCAGATGTATATAGCGCTTATGATTCCAGCATATCTATTTTAACAGCATCGATCAGTGTCAGTGATGTGAAGAGCTGAGAACGTCATAATATTCTCATGAGACGATCACATTCCAGCTACACACACACACACACACACACACACACACACACACACATCAATTCAAACCAGCTTATCTGCCGAAGACAAAAAATCTGGTGTAGAATTTACTCAGAAATCGCTAGCAAATTTCACAAATAATTAAATAGAAATGGCATGTAGAATTAAACATGAAATTCTGAAGTACAAAAACATACTCCAATAATCTATTCACAACTTCGAAAAAATGTTGTTACAGTGTACATGCAATTCTCAAATCAAGAAAGTAAAATGAATATAAAACAAATGACTTAATTGTAATTCTTTCCCAGTTTTAAGACTTGCTGTCGAATCAAGACACAAGACAAGTATTCTTATTGTATTGTTTTGTATTGTATTCTTATTGTATTGAGCATCTTAAAAAACTAAATTAATACGTTTGATCTAAATCAAGATAATCTGGAGCACTTCTAAATATAACATTTGATGAGATGCGGAGCAAGAAATCACGCTCTTCCTCAGTGTTTCTGTCTTGTTTTCCAGCACAAATATCTGACTAATGAAAATTTAAAAATTTGTATCAAAATGAAGTGAGTTTGTGCTTAAAACAAGAACAAATATCTGCTAATGTGGTCACACACAAACACCTTCATCCAAAGGGAAAACAAGATCATTTTTCTGACTCCATTGGCAGATATTTGTTAAGCACAAACTAACTTCATTTTGATTCTTTTTTTTTCATTAAACAAGGTATATCTTCAATCCTCCAGTATATGTATCTTGTTTTCCAGTACAAATATCTAAACATTCTTACATCAAGATACATTTACAATTGTTTAATGAAAATTGTATCCAAATGAAGTGAGTTTGTGCTTAAAACAAGAACAAACATCTGCCAGTGGAGCCAGAAAATCAACTTCAATCTAAGCAAAACAAGATTTTTTTCGGACTCCATCAGCAGATGTGTGTTCTTGTTTTAAGCAGACTTCATTAAACGAGGCTTAATATCTAATCATTTGCTGCTTCTTCAGTAAATGTATCTTGTTTTCCAGTTTAAATATCTAAACATTCTTAAATCAAGACTGAGGAAAGAACCATTTTTGTAGCACACATCAAGAACATCTGACAAACAAATGGAAAGAAACCAGCAGAACAGAGCTATTTGTAAAGCGCATTAATTCCCCCGTATGAGGTTATATGGAAACAATGAGCCACACCGCCGGAAATTACAGAGAGAAGCAATAGTGATGCTCACACACACACTGGTTATGTGGCACTGGAGTGCGAGAGCCTCTCGGCCTCCAAATAGCAATCATACGTGAGCTAATGAGAAACTCCAGCCGTCCAACTCGCTCATGATCCGCATTTAAAACATGTCAAAACCCCGCAAGACTTTCAAGCGCCAGTGCAAGATTCTCAGCAGGTCCATATAAACACAAGCCGAGAGTCACGCAGCAGGAGAAGCTTCGAGAGCAGAAGACATGAGAGGAACGTCATACTCGCAGAAGAGCCTGAGCGTCAGCGGCTCCAGTCGGATGAGGGTCCAGAGCCCGTCTCCGTCCCGATGCCGAGGCTCGTCGCTCAGCCGAGGCCGCGCCGGGTTCCCGGGTCAGGCTGTGGAAGTCGCCACCGAGATCCATCAGCACCAGACCAACGAGAAAGAGGAGATGCAGGAGCTGAACGTGCGCTTCGCCGGGTACATCGAGAAGGTCCAGGCGCTGGAGACGAGGAACGCCTCGCTGAGAGCCGAGCTGGAGGCGCTCCAGGGACGCTTTAAAGCAGGACCCACCGGCCTCGGGGACGAGTACGAGCTGAAGTTTAAGGAGATGAGGGAGCTGATCGAAGCCCTGACCGCGGAGAAGGGCTCGGCGGATATAGAGAGAGGTTACATCGAGGAGGAGGTGGAGGTCTGGAGGATGAAGCTCGAGGAGGAGCTGGCCATCAAAGGTGAGGACGGAGAAGCAGAGATCATGTCCTGTAGTCATAACTCATATTTAAACGGTCTGGAGTTTATAGCTAACTGTGACTTTGTCTAAGTTATGTATTTCAGAAATGTACATACAGTTTCCTCTGATAAGAGATCACTCTAAATTGTAATGTAAAGATCTTTACAGCAGAAGTGAATCAATCAAACTTTATCTGGACAATAACTTTATTCTAGATCTGCTGTAAAGCCAAAACAATCTCTGTTACTGTAATCTCCTGTTATCACTGTAAAGCTGCTGTGAAACTATCTCTATTGTTAAAGCGCTGTGTAAATGAAGGAGTCTTGACTTTTAAAGTCAATAATTTTATTCTTTAAAACTAATCTTTGAACACCAAAATTACATACTTTGAAGTTTTTTTCGTCATATCTTAAAATATCTTGAATGTAACTCGACACCCATGCCTCATTTAGTATGCACGGTTCTATGAATATGCAAATGAGCCCCGCCTCCACTCGCTCACTCAGAGATCCACTGGTTGACGAGCACACGTTGATCTGATTGGTTACAAGGTCGTTTGTGATGTCAGAAACACCAGCGATTTCACACCGTGTTTTTCCAGATAACAGGAAAATAATGCAACAAAAGTTTTCTCCAGAAGAAAATAGCGTCACAGTCCAGCTTCAGTAAGTTCAGTGATGATTCATTTTTGTTGTAAAAAAGTTAATAATTTAGTTCATTTATATATATAGCTGCTCTGGAGGAAACTGTGATGTCATTGCCCAGCTCAGTTCAGTTCTCATATAATGCTGTCAATGCAGGAGATCAATAATATTATTGTTGAATATTAAATTAAATGTTACATTTAATGTCCAGCTAAAGCCAAAAGCCAATGGCAACAAATGTGAAAAAGGCTTTACTCAGTACAAGTAAATGTACTTCGTTACTGTCCTCTTTATTTCTATAATACCACTTGTAAATGACCTCACTAATGACCTTGATGATTGGACTCCACAGAGGAGGCCGAAATGATCCTCCGCGAGTTCCGCCAAGACGTCGACAACGCCACGCTACAAAAGGCCGACCTGGAGAAACGCATCGAGCAACTGGTGGGCGAGATCGAGTTCCTGAAGAAGCTCCACGACGAGGAAGTGTCCGATCTTCTCAAGCAGATCGAGGAGTCCAAGGTGACGGTGGAGCTGGACTCCGACAGACCCGATCTAGCGGCGTACCTGCGAAACATGCGCGCGGAGATCGAGGCCGTCGCCGCTCGCAACGTCCAAGAGGCCGAGAAGTGGTACAAGGGCAAGTTCGACTCTCTGAAAGTCCAGGCCAGCAAACACGAGGGCCACATGAAGACCATGAAGGACGAGATCACCAGCTTCCACAACCAGGTTTCGGACCTGCAGAACCAGATCGATGGCCTGAGGGCCCGTAACGCGGCTCTGGAGCAGCAGCTCGAGGACATGGAGGTGGCGCACCTCGACAAGGCGTCCGGTCTGGAGGACATCATCGCTCAGCTGGAGAACCAGCTCTGCGAGACCAAGGTGGAGATGGGCAAATACATGGCCGACTATCAGGAGCTGCTTCACATCAAGCTGAAACTGGACGCGGAGATCGCCACCTATAGGAAGCTTCTGGAAGGAGAGGAGAAGCGGCTCGGGATCTCCGTCGTCGAGGGCCTGTCCGCGGTCGCGGGTGAGTTCGCCAAAATATACCGATGTTTTAGGATTCCCTGTTAACTTATTAGGGCTGGAATACACTGCATGATTTTTGCACCAATTTACAGTCAGTTTGCAGATTCGAGTTGACAGATTTCACAGGAAATAGTGTTTGGTGGACACAGACTTTCATTAGGTTGAAGGGGATCAAATGTTAATAGGGAAAAAAATGTTCTTACGCAGAGATTCTGTCTTGTTTTCCAGCACAAACATCTAAACATTCTAAAATCAAGACACATTTACTGAAGAAGAAGCAAAATTACTTAATTCTGATAAATGTAACAAAATGAAGCAAGTTTATGTTTAAAACAAGAACAAATATCTCCCAATGGGTCAGAAAGTTAATCTTAATTCAAAGGGAAACCAGGATTCTTTTTCTGACCCCTTTGGAAGATATTAGTTCTTACTTTTTTATAGCAAAAACTGACTTCATTTTAATCATTTTTGATACTTTATTCAGAAAACAAGACTTAATATTTGGTCATCTTCTCGAGTAAATGCATCTCGATTTAAGAATGTTTAGATATTTTACTGAAAAAAGCAGTTTGATATTTTGCACAGATTTTTGAACATATTTATTGAATTTTTCATGCTTCTCCTAGCAATCCGTTCCGGTTTTAAAAGTCGTGTATTCCAGCTTTTAGACATAAACTGATAGATGCCAGCAACTTTTGAAAAATGAACAGATTTTAAACACTGCATCATACACTTACCGACTTTGTAAAGGGTTACAGAGGAAAAGTTGGGCATCAAACACTAACAGACTTTCCGATCGTTACGAACAAACGCTGAATCAAACTTTACGTGCTATCAGAATAATCGTAAATACGGGTTTCCTAGTCCGAGATTCCTAGGCTGAGTTTCCTAGTCGAAAATACCTAGTTGGAGTTAAATTTAAATTTTTAGTCGAACATTGGACCTGAATAGCATCTCCAGTCGTATTTACTACTGTGAAAGATCATTTTGATGCCCGGTTTCCGAGTTGAGCGTTCCATAAACCGTTAAACATGGCGGAGCAGAGAACGATTCTTCATTGGTTTTTCCACAACAGCTGCATCGCCTTGTCTTGATAAAGTAGTGCATATTTACATATATGAACAACCATTTGAAGCATATGGTTTATTTCGAAATTTTAGAATCGTTAGCAAGCTGAACATCTAGATAGAGCTGTGAATGTGTATATGGTTGTCAACGAATGGGACGCCACCCTTCATTCAAAAGTAAATATCTTCAGTACATTTTGCCCAAGAAATAGACAAGAATAAACATCATGTCCTCCATGACTCCTATTCTTTCCGACAAGCGGGTGTTCATGTCCAATTTCCGACTAGAAAACTCCAACTAGGAAACTTGTATTTATGATGATTGTGATACTACTCCTAACCTGATGTCTTGTTTGCAGCGGTGACGGAGGAGAGGAGCACGTCAGTGTCCCGCACTGTAGAGACTCGCTCGGCTGTCGCCTGAGGACTCACGCAAGCCTCCACGACTCCACTAAACCTGTCCCACTAAACTAGCGGAGACGCTCGAGATGTAAACCGGTGTCTCATGTAAAAGAACCAAAATGTTACCAGGTACTAAATAAAGCTTGAGTTTAATGCACACTTGTCTCTGTTGATTATTGGACCCTTGATCTCTGGAGTTTCTACATTCATTTGTTTCGTGTCACTGTTGTCTTTGGCTTGATCAGTTGGAGTTAAAAAAAAATCAATAATCGTTTGATTTTACAACATTAACATTTAACTGTTTATTGTATAAGTGTAGTATAGAAGTAAATATGACTTGACATTTAAAATGTCATATCTATGGTTCAGTAGCAGTTAGCCTCGTAATACACTCGTTTAACCTGTGCACCGTGATCAAACTGCTTTTGAATGGTGATTACTCAAATATTTCATAGGGAAAATAAACCGTGACTCTGACAATTAAAAGGTCAAAAATATGATTATCCCACATAAAGAAAGAGTCTCACAGGATTCCTTTTAATTCTCATGTCGTCACACAAAACCACCTGACGAGGATAAATGTGTAGTTATCAGAGTTCAAGCAGTGCAGGACAGAAGGGGTTCTGTAAAAGCATCACTTGACAACAATACAATCATTCACAGATCTGTTCAGCTCAACTTGAAAACAGCTCGCTGACGATTCTGTCATTTTGCTCAAATACAGGCTATTTTTCATCACAATGATCTGTTTCCCAGTAGTAAATCCGACTTGAGAAGCCAACTAGGAATTTCTGACTAGGCAACTCATATTTCAGTGGCTTAACTTTGCTGTGAAAAGTGGTGGGCCACCGCACAACTCGTTTTGTTTATTTAATAGCCGAATTTACTTGGGGACATTAGCATTTACATTAACATTAGCCTAATAGGCTACATATATCAATACGGGTTCACTAAAACGATGTTACAGAATTAAAACATTAATTAACCATAAAAGCCAATTCATTATATTTTTACTTTCAAGAGGTCTCAAAACTACATGAATCTGAATATGATTCTTGCCACTAAATCGCAAATGCTAGCTAACGCCAAGCCTAAACTGCAACACGTGCTCTTTCGTTACTATTGTATTAAGACGAGTTTACAAAATGAATTATTTACTTCTTACGTAACTTAATTTTTCATATCCTCCTGGGACCCAGGAATAGACTTTTGTCCACTGTAGTGGACATTATATTTGTAATTAAATTAAATTCCTTGTTGGATTTTTCTAGTTGGAAATTGGACATAAACGGCCTCCCAAGTCGTATTTACTAGTGGGAAACAGTAATAAAGATAACAAAGCACTTGTTATAAAGCAACTGAACAGGTAAATGGTAAATGGACTGCATTTATATAGCGCTTTCACAGACACCAAAGCGCTTTACATATTGCCTCACATTCAGCCATTCACTCACTCATTCATACACCGACGGCGGACGAGCTCGTAATCATGATTTAGGAAGTGGGAAGTAGGAGGTTTCCAACAGAAGACAGCAAGAATACACAGCAGCAATCGCTCTCCTCTCTGCCAAGTTTACAGTTTATGGCACGCACAACTCGGAAAACTCTGGGATCAAAATGATCAGTTTCCCAGTAGTAAAAAAAAAAAAAAAAAAAAAAAAAAAAACGACTTGAGGCCGTTCAGGTCCAACTTCCGACTAGGAAACTCCAACTTCCAACTAGGAGTGTTTAAGCCTTTGAATGATGATTATTAAATTATGTCATAGGGAAAAGAGCCAATAAACCAGGAATCTGACAGTTAAAAGTTCAAAAATACCCAAACTGGATTATCCCACAAAGAAAGTCTCACTGCACACAGTTTCCTTTTATTTCTCATAATGTCACATACAAAACCTCCTCTTGAGAATAAATGCACAGTTTATCAGCGTATTCAGGCAGTTCATGACAGAGAGGATGCTGTTAAAAGCATCACTTCATCTTCCTCCTCTTGAGGGCCTTCCATTCTCCCTCCTGATTGGCCAGACTGCCGAAGAGCTCCTTCACCTTCCTCTTCCTCTCCGAATCCCTGACGCACAAACACAACACCACCATCACAGACTGGCACAATAGAGTACAGTCACAATCACATGACATATCACATCACACGACACATGACACGACACATCACACGACACATCACCTGACACAACATCACATGACATCACATAACACATCATGCGACACATCAAGCGACACATCACATCACATGACGCGACATCACATCACATGACGCGACATCACATGACGCGACACCACATGACGCCACACGCCACATCACACGACACGTCACATGACACGTCACACGACACATCAAGCGACACATCACATGACACGACACGTCACACGACACATCAAGCAACACATCACATGACACGACATCACATGACGCGACATGACGCGACACATGACGCGACACATGACACGACACATGACACGACACATGACACGACACATGACACGACACATGACACGACACATGACACGACACATGACACGACACATCACATGACACGCCCCTCACCTGCTCATGATGTCACTGAGTTTCTCCCGAGCCAGGAATCGTGTGTCCTTGCGGATCTCTCTCAGCGCTCCCTTAAACTCACGCTTGTGTTTGTGCTTGAGCCGCTCCCGCTCCTTCTCTTCTTTAGTGTTCCCTCGCTTCTTACCGTAATCCAGACTGGAGGAGAGAGGAGAGTCCAGTCAGAAGAGTGTTTCACAGTAGCTTCACAGAGATAACACAATAATGCAACAGTGTGTCTCCAGAGGAGAATATCGCCAGTCCAGCTTCAGTGAGCTCAGTGGTGGTTAGGGCTTTGACTCCGAACTTCGTTATTCGAAATTAATTTGAATAATTAAAAAATAATGAAATTCGAATTAATATTAGGCAGCCTTTAATATTCGAGCCTGTTATGTGCTCTATATTTTGTAAATGTATTAGCTTGTAAACGTTGTTTTCGATTCAGATTCCGAGGCTTTTTCGCTGGTGAAGTTGTGAATCGCGCTCGTTAGCAAGGCTGTGATTGGTCCTCTGGGCTCCTGTGGCTGACGCCAGGGCCTGGTTAGCGCATGTTTTGAATAATAGCTAAACAATGTGTCAGTAATGGCGGGTAGAATATGTGTCTGTTAATGGGCCGTGACGGCTGGTAGGATGTGCTTGTTTTCCACAGGTCTACCAAATAGAGCCTACCTTTATTTATTTGGACTTTCAGTACTAGCCTGATTGGCTTATTTTGATTCATTTTTAATAAGAACAGTGGATAAAACCTGCCGAAAGCATACCGGTTGTGTTTAATCCAGGGTCAAATTATTTTATTTTTTTTACAGTCGTGACTGTGTTTCTTCTGAAAGCATCATTTCCTGCCTAGTGCCTGATACACCGCCCTCTGGCGGACAGAACACATACAACTTACGTTTGATACCAGTATAGGTCTTACTGAAGGCATTCAATGCTCAAAATATTATTCATAAATATTCAAATATGTTTGAATATTAATAAACAAACAAACTTCGAATATGATTTTTGGGCAAAAGTCAAAGCCCTAGTAATGATTAATATTTGTTGTAAAAAAGTTATTTATATATATATATATATATATATATATATATAGCCGCTCTGGAGAAAACCGTGATGTCATCATCCAGCTCAGTTCTCATAAAATGCTGTCAATGCAGGAGATCAATAATATTGCTGAATATTAAATTAAACAAACCAACAGTATGATTATGATTCAGACTGCATTAAAAGGAAAATTTGCATTACAAGTAACGAGGGTTGGTGCTGGAAACTGTCAGAGGGAAACGAGTTTCTTGTTCCTGTTTGACTCACATTTCCACAATTTTAGGTGTGAAGAGTTTCAGTGGGATGGGTTTCTTCTTCTTGAACACCAGAGGTGCATGCTGGGAAGGCTTTTCAGGAATGGCATCTAATATCTCTCTGTGAAGATCCTGCAGGAGATATAAGAACCCAGAATTAATAAGAGCGAGCGGTTCGTTGTGGACATGAGGCGATCGCAGCGGAGAGTTCTAGGAACGAGCCTCCAGGATCTACTGGTTCCCTCAGGAACGTTTTCCTGTTGCGTTCGCAGGAACTCGGAAGTGACGCGAGACACGCTTGCTGTTGGGTTAGCTGAGAGCTAACAGCGCTCACATTCTCCTGTTCATTAGTGTACGATCTGGCAAATACGTTATTAGCTATAACTGGTATACATAGAAAGTACAGTAATAAAGGTATTAGCGTATGTCCAGTGTTGCTGAGCAGAAATACATAATCATGTGTGATGTCATGAGCGAGCATGAACCTGTGTGCAGGAAGGGTAGAGCGAAGCGGGAAGATGGTTCAGAAGGAGCGTTCTGATTGGCTGGAAGATGTGAGTGTATGACGGCAGGTCCTTATAGAGAGACGTGCATCGCTTCACCAGATCCAGACACGAGTCCACGAGCGACAGCCTGAAACAAACACATCATCACTGACCAGACTCATTCAACAGAACATTTCATATAACAGCAGAATTCCTGCAGAAAAACTACATTACCCATGATTCTACAGAAAATCTCCACCAATCAGAGAATCTAAATAACCAAGAGCTGCACCCACTGCCATGAAGCACTGGAAATTACAATCGTTTTTAATAAACTGACTGTATCTATATGTATATATATATGTGTGTGTGTGTATATATATATGTGTATTTATGTATGTGTGTATGTTTGTATATGTATGTGTATATGTATATGTGTATATGTATATGTATGTGTATATGTATATGTATGTGTATATGTATATGTATGTGTATGTATTTGTGTATATGTATGTGTATGTGTATATTGTATGTATATGTGTATGTGTATATGTATGTATATGTGTATGTGTATATGTATGTATATGTGTATGTGTTTATGTATGTATATGTGTATGTGTTTATGTATGTATATGTGTATGTGTTTATGTATGTATATGTGTATGTGTATATGTATGTGTATATTGTATGTATATGTGTATGTGTATGTGTATATGTATGTATATGTATATGTGTATATGTATGTATATGTGTATGTGTATATGTATGTATATGTGTATGTGTATATGTATGTATATGTATATGTGTATGAGTATATGTATATGTATGTGTATGTATATGTGTATGTGTATGTGTATGTGTATATGTATATGTGTATGTGTATATGTATATGTATGTATATGTATATGTGCATGTGTATGTATATGTGTATATGTATATATACACTCAAGGTCAGAATTATTGGCGTGTGGCATAAAAAAACTAACATTTCATTGTGGTAACAATTGAAAGTGGGGGGTTGAATATATATATATATATATATATATATTCATTTATAATTAAATGTTTTTCTCTAAAACACGTTAGCTATAATTAGTGGCACAATTAGTGTGTTTATAGCAGATATGTGTTTATAGCAGATATTGTGTGTTTATAGCAGATATAGTGTGTTTATAGCAGATATAGTGTGTTTATATAGTGTGTGTTTATAGCAGATATAGTGTGGTTATAGCAGATAGTGTGTTTATAGCCGATATAGTGTTTATATAGTGTGTTTATAGCAGATATAGTGTGGTTATAGCAGATAGTGTGTTTATAGCCGATATAGTGTTTATATAGTGTGTTTATAGCAGATATAGTGTGTGTTTATAGCAGATATAGTGTGTTTATAGCAGATACAATGTGTGTTTATAGCAGATATAGTGTGTGTTTATAGCAGATATAGTGTGTTTATAGCAGAAATAGTGTGTTTATAGCAGATATAGTGTGTTTATATAGTGTGTGTTTACAGCAGATATAGTGTGGTTATAGCAGATTGTGTGTTTATAGCAGATATAGTGTGTGTTTATAGCAGATATAGTGTGTGTTTATAGCAGATATAGTGTGTGTTTATAGCAGATATAGTGTGTTTATAGTGTGTGTTTATAGCAGATATAGTGTGTGTTTATAGCAGATATAGTGTGTGTTTATAGCAGATATAGTGTGATTATATAGTGTGTTTATAGCAGATATAGTGTGTTTATAGCAGAAATAGTGTGGTTATATAGTGTGTTTATAGCTAATATAGTGTGTGTTTATAGCAGATATAGTGTGTTTATAGCAGATATAGTGTTTATAGCAGATATAGTGTGTTTATAGCAGATATAGTGTGTTTATAGCACATATGGTGTGTTTATAGCAGATATAGTGTGGGTTTATAGTGTGGTTATAGCAGATAGTGTGTTTATAGCCGATATAGTGTTTATATAGTGTGTTTATAGCAGATATAGTGTGGTTATAGCAGATAGTGTGTTTATAGCCGATATAGTGTTTATATAGTGTGTTTATAGCAGATATAGTGTGGTTATAGCAGATAGTGTGTTTATAGCCGATATAGTGTTTATATAGTGTGTTTATAGCAGATATAGTGTGTGTTTATAGCAGATATAGTGTGTTTATAGCAGATATAATGTGTGTTTATAGCAGATATAGTGTGTGTTTATAGCAGATATAGTGTGTTTATAGCAGATATAGTGTGTTTATATAGTGTGTGTTTATAGCAGATATAGTGTGGTTATAGCAGATAGTGTGTTTATAGCCGATATAGTGTTTATATAGTGTGTTTATAGCAGATATAGTGTGTGTTTATAGCAGATATAGTGTGGGTTTATAGTGTGGTTATAGCAGATAGTGTGTTTATAGCCGATATAGTGTTTATATAGTGTGTTTATAGCAGATATAGTGTGGTTATAGCAGATAGTGTGTTTATAGCCGATATAGTGTTTATATAGTGTGTTTATAGCAGATATAGTGTGGTTATAGCAGATAGTGTGTTTATAGCCGATATAGTGTTTATATAGTGTGTTTATAGCAGATATAGTGTGTTTATAGCAGAAATAGTGTGTTTATAGCAGATATAGTGTGTGTTTATAGCAGATATAGTGTGTTTATAGCAGAAATAGTGTGTTTATAGCAGATATAGTGTGTTTATATAGTGTGTGTTTATAGCAGATATAGTGTGGTTATAGCAGATAGTGTGTTTATAGCCGATATAGTGTTTATATAGTGTGTTTATAGCAGATATAGTGTGTGTTTATAGCAGATATAGTGTGTGTTTATAGCAGATATAGTGTGTGTTTATAGCAGATATAGTGTGTTTATAGTGTGTGTTTATAGCAGATATAGTGTGTGTTTATAGCAGATATAGTGTGTGTTTATAGCAGATATAGTGTGTTTATAGCAGATATAGTGTGTTTATAGCAGATATAGTGTGGTTATATAGTGTGTTTATAGCAGATATAGTGTGTTTATAGCAGAAATAGTGTGGTTATATAGTGTGTTTATAGCTAATATAGTGTGTGTTTATAGCAGATATAGTGTGTTTATAGCAGATATAGTGTGTTTATAGCAGATATAGTGTGTTTATAGCAGATATAGTGTGTTTATAGCAGATATAGTGTGGGTTTATAGTGTGTTTATAGCAGATATAGTGTGTTTATAGCAGAAATAGTGAGTGTTTATAGCAGAAATAGTGTGGTTATATAGTGTGTTTATAGCAGATATAGTGTGTTTTTATAGTGTGTTTATAGCAGATAGAGTGTGTGTTTATAGCAGATATAGTGTGTTTATAGCAGAAATAGTGTGTTTATAGCAGATATAGTGTGTTTATATAGTGTGTTTATAGCAGATATAGTGTGTTTATAGCAGAGATAGTGTGGTTATAGCAGATATAGTGTGTTTATATAGTGTGTTTATAGCAGATATAGTGTGTTTATAGCAGATATAGTGTGTTTAGCAGATATAGTGTGGTTATAGCAGAGATAGTGTGATTATAGCAGATATAGTGTGTTTATAGCAGAAATAGTGTGGTTATAGCAGAGATAGTGTGGTTATAGCAGATATAGTGTGGTTATAGCAGATATAGAGTGTTTATAGCAGATATAGAGTGTTTATAGCAGATATAGTGTGTGGTTATAGCAGATATAGTGTGTGGTTATAGCAGAGATAGTGTTTATAGCAGAGATAGTGTTTATAGCAGAGATCGTGTTTATATAGCAGATATAGCGTTTATAGCAGAGATAATGTGGTTATAGCAGATATAGTGTTTATATAGTGTGTTTTTAGCAGATATAGTGTGTGGTTATAGCAGATATAGTGTGTTTATAGCAGATATAGTGTGTTTATAGCAGATATAGTGTGTGTTTATAGCAGATATAGTGTGTGTTTATAGCAGATATAGTGTGTTTATATAGTGTGTTTATAGAAGATATAGTGTGTGGTTATAGCAGATATAGTGTGGTAGTGTGTGTTTATAGCAGATATAGTGTGTTTATGGCAGATATAGTGTGTGTTTATAGCAGATATAGTGTGTTTATATAGTGTGTTTATAGAAGATATAGTGTGTGGTTATAGCAGATATAGTGTGGTAGTGTGTGTTTATAGCAGATATAGTGTGTGTTTATAGCAGATATAGTGTGTGTTTATAGCAGATATAGTGTGTGTTTATAGCAGATATAGTGTGTGTTTATAGCAGATATAGTGTGTTTATATAGTGTGTTTATAGCAGATATAGTGTGTTTATATCAGATATAGTGTGTTTATATCAGATATAGTGTGTTTATATCAGATATAGTGTGTTTATACCAGATATAGTGTGTTTATAGCAGATATAGTGTGTTTATATAGTGTGTTTATAGCAGATATAGTGTGTTTATAGCAGATATAGTGTGTTTATTTCAGATATAGTGTGTTTATAGCATATATAGTGTGTGTTTATAGCATATATAGTGTGTGTTTATAGCAGATATAGTGTGTTTATAGCAGATATAGTGTGTTTATAGCATATATAGTGTGTGTTTATAGCACATATAGTGTGTTTATAGCAGATATAGTGTGTGTTTAGATAGTGTGGTTATAGCAGATATAGTGTGGTTATAGCAGATATAGCGTGGTTATAGCAGATATAGTGTGTTTATATAGTGTGTTTATAGCAGATATAGTGTGTTTATAGCAGATATAGTGTGTTTATATCAGATATAGTGTGTTTATAGCATATATAGTGTGTGTTTATAGCAGATATAGTGTGTTTATATCAGATATAGTGTGTTTATAGCATATATAGTGTGTGTTTATAGCACATATAGTGTGTTTATAGCAGATATAGTGTGTGTTTAGATATAGTGTGGTTATAGCAGATATAGTGTGGTTATAGCAGATATAAGACCGCAAAGCGAATCCAGAAGTGCCTTTCATCCTGTTACGACTTGAACCACTGATACGATTTTGAAAACATTATTTT
>CM060636.1:528662-558662 GCA_030578275.1 Meda fulgida | reverse complement strand
CATGCTGTGAGCGCTGTCACTGAGCAACATCTGAACAGCTTTACAGGCGGCCTCTGGGAACAGCTGACACAGACTGCAGATCTGACTGCACACACACACACACACACACTTAAACACAAGGCTGCACTCATATGCTCTGTGTGTGTGAGAGTGAGTATGTGTGTGAGTATCAGTATGAGAGTATGTGTGAGTGTGTAAGTATGAGAGAATGTGTGTATGTGTGAGTATGTGTATGTGTGAGTGAGTGTGTGTGTGTGTGTGTGAGAATGTGTGTGTGTGAGAATGTGTATGTGTGAGCATGTATGTGTATGTGTGAGTATGTGTGTGAGTGTGTGAGAATATGAGTGTGAGAGTGTGAGAGTATGAGTATGAGTGTGTGTGTGTGTGAGTATGAGTGTGTGAGCATGAGAGTATGAGTGTGAGAGTATGAGCATGAGAGTGTGTGTGCGTGCGAGTGACTGAGTGTGTGAGTATGAGTGTGTGAGAGTATGAGTATGAGTATGAAAGTGTGTGTGTGTGTGTGTGTGTGCGAGAATGAGTAAGAGTGTGTGAGTATGAGTGTGTGCGAGTGTGTGAGTATGAGTGTGTGAGTATGTGTGTGTGCGAGTGTGTGTGTGTGTGTGTGCGCGAGTGAGAGTGTGTGAGTATGAGTGTGTGAGTATGTGTGTGTGCGAGTGTGTGTGTGTGTGTGTGTGTGTGAGAGAGTATGTGAGTATGAGTGTGTGAGTATGTGTGTGTGCGAGTGTGTGTGTGTGTGTGTGTGAGTGTGTGTGAGAGTGTGTGAGTGTGTGTGTGTGTGAGAGTGTGTGAGTGTGTGTGTGTGCGAGTGTGTGTGTGTGTGTGTGTGTGTGAGAGTGTGTGAGTATGAGTGTGTGTGTGTGTGTGTGTGCGTGTGTGTGTGTGTGTGAGTGTGTGTGAGTGTGTGAGTATGAGTGTGTGAGTATGTGTGTGTGCGAGTGTGTGTGTGTGTGTGTGTGTGTGTGTGTGAGTATGTGTGTGTGCGAGTGTGTGTGTGTGTGTGTGTGCGAGTGAGAGTGTGTGAGTATGAGTGTGTGAGTATGTGTGTGTGCGAGTGTGTGTGTGTGTGTGTGTGTGTGAGAGAGTGTGTGAGTATGAGTGTGTGAGTATGTGTGTGTGCGAGTGTGTGTGTGTGTGTGTGAGAGTGTGTGAGTATGAGTGTGTGAGTATGTGTGTGTGCGAGTGTGTGTGTGTGTGTGTGTGTGAGAGTGTGTAAGTATGTGTGTGTGCGAGTGTGTGTGTGTGTGTGTGTGTGTGTGTGTGTGTGTGAGAGTGTGTGAGTATGTGTGTGTGCGAGTGTGCGTGTGTGTGTGTGTGTGTGAGTTACTCACGGGATGAGTAAGTTGATTGTTCTGAGATCAGGAGGATTCTGGGAGGAGAGTTCACTGACATACTCCAGCAGAAAGCCGAACAACCTCTGAACGCAAGAATAAAATACTTAATCTCATTCAACACACACACACACACACAAACCACTTGGGAAAGATGAGTATTTTTAGTGTGTTTGTTGTGTCTGCTGAACTGACAGCATCCACTCCTGAGAAACCTAAAACTGTGACAGGCAATCTGTAATCCTATTCATATTTCAGATGTCTGTGGTCCTATTAGACCTAGTGATGAGAGTTAATATATGCAATATAAATTATATATTTAAATAAGTATTTTAAATGCAAATTACAGTCTCTCAAAGTTTTTAATTACAAATGACATTTCTTTTTTTTTGTTAAGGAAAATACAAATTACAAAATACTAGTAATTAAATACGTATTTCAAATACAAGTAATTATCTCTGCTTATTAGTATGTTTGAAGTAGATCACTGAAGCTCAGCAGCAAAGACACTGGTAAATCAAGTGACAAAGTATATGTGTAATTCAATATATTTAATTATAAAAAGTTTTGCGTAAAATTCTGATATTTAATGCGTAAAAAAAGTAATGTGTAATTTTACTAGTTACTTGAAAAATTAGGTTACCTAACCCTAACCTGATTACGTGACTCAAGTGACTGTAACGAGTTGCACACTGCACTGGTCTCACTGGGTCTGCTGGTCTCACTGGGTCTGCTGGTCTCACTGGCTCTGCTGGTCTCACTGGCTCTGCTGGTCTCACTGGCTCTGCTGGTCTACTGGTTCTACTGGTCTCACTGGGTCTGGTTCTACTGGTCTCACTGGGTCTGGGTCTACTGGTCTCACTGGGTCTGGGTCTACTGGTCTCACTGGGTCTGCTGGTCTCACTGGGTCTGCTGGTCTCACTGGGTCTGGGTCTGCTGGTCTCACTGGGTCTGGGTCTGCTGATCTCACTGGGTCTGGGTCTGCTGATCTCACTGGGTCTACTGGTCTCACTGGGTCTACTGGTCTCACTGGGTCTACTGGTCTCACTGGGTCTACTGGTCTCACTGGTCTCTCACCTGCAGTTTGGCTTTGTTCCCCGAGGCCAGGCTGGGATGGTGACACGTGATCGTTCGGTCCAGTATGAGGCGCTGTTGCCCTGAACTGTGACCCTGCAGGAGTGCCTGCAGATCCCTGTAACTCTCCGGAGCTGAAACACACACACACACACACACACACACACACACACACACACACACACACACACACACACACACACACACACACACACACACACACACACACACACACACACACACACACACACACACACACACACACACACACACAGAAGGCATTCTGTCACAGGAAGCTCTGTAACATCAAGGGCCCTATCATACACTGGTGCAATGCAAATATTCACAAACATCCCAAATATTAAAAGTAAAAGGATTATGTCAAGTGAAGTGTATTTATATATTGCTTTTCACAATATAGATTGCATCAAAGCAGCTTCACAGTATCAATCAAATAACATAACAGTGTTTGTTTCTTAGTGGAAAAACATCCACGTTTGGTAGGGCTGATCAATGGTATTAATGATTGGTTAATTAATTTGAATATCCCCAACTCAGCAAGCCAAAGGCAACAGTGGCAAGGAACCAAAAAACTCCATCAAGTGGCCCACTGGTGTCCTAAAACTCCATCAGGTGACCCACTGGTGTCCTAAAACTCCATCAGGTGACCCACTGGTGTCCTAAAACTCCATCAGGTGACTTACTGGTGTCCTAAAACTCCATCAGGTGACCCACTGGTGTCCTAAAACTCCATCAGGTGACCCACTGGTATTCTAAAACTCCATCAGGTGACCCACTGGTGTCCTAAAACTCCATCAGGTGACTTACTGGTGTCCTAAAACTCCATCAGGTGACCCACTGGTGTCCTAAAACTCCATCAGGTGACTTACTGGTGTCCTAAAACTCCATCAGGTGACCCACTGGTGTCCTAAAACTCCATCAGGTGACCTACTGGTGTCCTAAAACTCCATCAGGTGACCTACTGGTGTCCTAAAACTCCATCAGGTGACCCACTGGTGTCCTAAAACTCCATCAGGTGACCCACTGGTGTCCTAAAACTCCATCAGGTGACCCACTGGTGTCCTAAAACTCCATCAGGTGACCCACTAGTGTCCTAAAACTCCATCAGGTGACCTACTGGTGTCCTAAAACTCCATCAGGTGACCCACTGGTGTCCTAAAACTCCATCAGGTGACCCACTGGTGTCCTAAAACTCCATCAGGTGACCCACTGGTGTCCTAAAACTCCATCAGGTGACCCACTGGTGTCCTAAAACTCCATCAGGTGACCTACTGGTGTCCTAAAACTCCATCAGGTGACCCACTGGTGTCCTAAAACTCCATCAGGTGACCCACTAGTGTCCTAAAACTCCATCAGGTGACCTACTGGTGTCCTAAAACTCCATCAGGTGACCCACTGGTGTCCTAAAACTCCATCAGGTGACTTACTGGTGTCCTAAAACTCCATCAGGTGACCCACTGGTGTCCTAAAACTCCATCAGGTGACTTACTGGTGTCCTAAAACTCCATCAGGTGACCTACTGGTGTCCTAAAACTCCATCAGGTGACCTACTGGTGTCCTAAAACTCCATCAAGTGACCCACTAGTGTCCTAAAACTACATCAGGTGACCTACTGGTGTCCTAAAACTCCATCAGGTGACCCACTGGTGTCCTAAAACTCCATCAGGTGACCCACTGGTGTCCTAAAACTCCATCAGGTGACCTAAAACTCCATCAGGTGACCTACTGGTGTCCTAAAACTCCATCAGGTGACCCACTGGTGTCCTAAAACTCCATCAGGTGACCTAAAACTCCATCAGGTGACCTACTGGTGTCCTAAAACTCCATCAAGTGACCCACTAGTGTCCTAAAACTCCATCAGGTGACCTGCTGGTGTCCTAAAACTCCATTGTAAAAGATTATTATTGTGAACAAAGATATGGTGGATCTGGCTTGTTCCGTAGATAGTCTGTGCTTTAACCTCTCTCCCACTCACTCACTCTCTCACACACACACACACACAGGCACGCGCGCGCACACGCGCACGCGCACACACACACACACACACACACACACACACACACACACACACACACACACACACACACACACACACACACACACACACACACACACACACACACACACACACACACACACACAGGTGCGCACACACACCTTTAACCTCACGCACGAGCAGATCCGTTTCCTCTCTAGAGAAGCGTTCAGTTTTTCCACTTGCTAACTCACTGTGTAAACTGTGAATCCGCCACGGCGGGAATGGGAGACGAGACTCTTTACATCACGCGATTATATCCTTAATATAGGCCCCGAATCTTCAGTTTCCCTCACATCTGTGATCATGTGCGTCACCTGTGTGTGTGTGTACCTGTAAGTGTGTGTGTGTGTGTGTGTGTACCTGTGAGTGTGTGTGTGTGTGTGTATACCTGTAAGAGTGTGTGTGTGTGTATACCTGTAAGAGTGTGTGTGTGTGTGTACCTGAGAGTGTGTGTGTGTGTGTGTGTGTGTACGTACCTGTGAGTGTGTGTGTACCTGTGAGTGTGTACCTGTAAGATTGTGTGTACCTGTGAGTGTGTATGTGTGTGTATGTGTGATGAGATAGTTAGCAGATTGGCCTCACTCAATGGTTGGTTGTCTAAGTGGTGTCCGTTGAATAATATAGAATTCATAGACAATTGGAAAAGTTTTTGGGGCAAGCCTGACCTGTTGAAAAGAGATGGTGTTCATCCCTCCTGGGATGGTGCTGCTCTTCTCTCTAGTAATATGGCACATAGTCTTAGAGCTAAAACATGACAATCTGGGGCTCAGGTCAGGAAGCAGACAGACTGGCTAAACCGACCGTCTGCTAGCGGCCTCGCGTCACCAAGGTCAGATAAATCCCATCACATAGAGCCTCTTTCACCTAGATATCATCATATAGAGACTGTGTGTGTTCCCCGAATTTGGAAATCCAAAAAACGTCAGGTAAAAAAATTTAATTGATGTTCAACAAATATAAAACAGATACAATACAGATGAACAAATGATAAAGCTTGGGTTGCTGAATATTCGATCCCTTACTTCAAAATCGTTCATAGTTAATGATATGATTTCAGATTATAATCTAGATGTGCTGTGTTTGACAGAAACCTGCCTAAAACCAAACGATTACATTACTTTAAATGAGTCAACCCCACAAGATCACTGTTATAAACATGAACCTCGTCTAAAACGCAAAGGGGGAGGTGTTGCTGTAATTTATAGTAATATTTTCAAAACCACTAAGAAATCTATTTTTAAATATACTTCTTTTGAAGTGTTGGTGCTTAATGTAAAAATATATAGTGTAAACGATAAATCACGTTTGAGATTTCTGCTGGCTACTGTATACAGGCCACCAGGGCACCATAAAGATTTTATCAAAGAATTTGCGGACTTTCTATCAGAATTAGTATTGGCTAACGATAAAGTACTAATTGTTGGTGATTTTAATATACATGTAGATAATGAAAAAGATGCATTGGGATTGGCACTTAAAGACATTGTAAACTCAATTGGAGTTAGACAACACGTGTCAGGACCCACTCATTGTCGTAATCATACTCTAGATCTAATATTATCACATGGAATAGATGTTGATGCCGTTGAAATTCTGCAGCAGAGCGATGACATCTCAGACCATTATCTAGTCTCATGTAAATTACATTTAGCCAAGGCTGCAAAGCCGACTCCGTGTTATAAATATGTTAGACCTATAACTTCTGCAACTAAAGATTGCTTTATCAATAATCTTCCTAATCAGTTTCATCATCTCAGCATCCCGGATAGCTTAGAAGAACTCGATATTGCAACAGAAACTTTTAACTCTCTCTTTTCCAGCACTTTAGACGCAGTTGCTCCGTTGCGCTTAAAGAAGATTAAAGAAAATAGTCCAACGCCGTGGTTCAACGAGCACACTCAGGCCCTTAAGAGAGCAGCCAGAAAAATGGAGCGCAACTGGAAGAAAACAAAACTAGAGGTATTTCGGATTTCATGGAAAGAGAGCTCGATTGCTTACAGAGAGGCTTTAAAAGCTGCTAGATCTGCTTATTTTTCAACCCTATTAGAAGAAAATAAACATAATCCTAGGTATTTATTTGAAACAGTGGCTAAACTAACGAAAAAGAAAGCTTCAAGCACAGAAGTTTCCAAGCAACACAGCAGTAATGACTTTATGAACTTCTTCACTTATAAGATTGATAATATCAGGGACAAAATTATAACTATGCAACCGTCTACTACAGTATCGCATCAGGGAGTGCATTGTAGTCTCCCTGAGGAAAAATTGTTTTCATTTGTTGCTATAGGAGAGGAAGAATTCTGCAAACTCGTTAATTCATCTAAATCGACAACTTGTATGTTAGACCCTACACCGACTAAGCTACTGAAAGAGATGCTTCCAGAGATCATAGATCCTCTTCTAAATATCATTAATTCGTCTTTGTCTCTAGGATATGTACCAAAAACCTTTAAGCTGGCTATGATAAAACCGCTTGTTAAAAAACGCAACTTGATCCTTCAGAATTAGTCAATTACAGGCCGATCTCAAATCTGCCTTTTCTGTCAAAGATATTAGAAAAAGCAGTATCCTCACAACTGTGTTCCTTTCTTGAAAGAAATGATATCTGCGAGGATTTTCAGTCAGGATTTAGACCGCACCATAGTACTGAGACAGCTCTCATTAGAGTTACAAATGATTTACTTTTATCATCCGATCGTGGTTGTATCTCTCTATTAGTGTTACTTGATCTTAGTGCTGCATTTGACACCATTGACCACAACATTCTTTTAAATAGACTGGAAAACTATGTTGGCATTAGTGGAATTGCACTAGCATGGTTTAAATCATACTTATCTGACCGTTATCAGTTTGTAGCAGTAAATGAAGAGATGTGTTATCGATCACAAGTTCAGTATGGCGTACCACAAGGCTCAGTACTAGGACCGCTGCTGTTCACTCTGTACATGCTACCATTAGGACATATCATTAGGAAACATGGAATTAGCTTTCACTGTTATGCCGATGATACTCAGCTGTATATTTCTTCAAAACGAAACTTACCAATTCACAAAATTAACGGAATGCATAGCTGATATAAAAAATTGGATGACTAGTAATTTCCTACTACTAAACTCTGAAAAAACAGAGATTCTAATTATTGGACAAAAAACTTCCACACGTAAAAACCGAGAATACTGTCTAACACTTGATGGCTGCTCTATTAAGTCTTCGTCGTCGGTTAGGAACCTGGGTGTGCTCTTTGATAGCAATCTTTCATTTGAAAGTCACGTGTCTAGTATCTGTAAAACCGCATTTTTCCATCTTAAAAATATATCTAAATTACGACATATGCTCTCATTAACAAATGCGGAACAATTAGTTCATGCTTTCATGACAACAAGACTAGATTATTGTAATGCTCTACTGGGTGGTTGCCCTGCACGCTTAATAAATAAACTACAGCTGGTCCAAAACACAGCCGCTCGAGTTCTTACTAGAACCAGGTAATATGACCATATTAGCCCGGTTCTGTCAACACTGCATTGGCTACCTATTAAACATCGTATAAATTTTAAAATATTGTTGATTACTTACAAAGCACTAAATGGTTTAGCTCCGCAGTACTTGAGCGAGCTCTTAACGCATTATAGTCCTTCACGTCTATTGCGATCTCAAAATTCGGGCCAGTTGATAATACCTAGAATATCAAAATCGACTGCGGGCGGTAGATCCTTTTCCTATTTAGCACCAAAACTTTGGAACAGTCTTCCTACCATTGTCCGGGAAGCAGACACACTCTGTCAGTTCAAAGCTAGACTAAAAACACATCTCTTTGACCTAGTATACACATAATATATTATAGACTTCTATAATTCAATGTTAGGCTGCATAGATTAGGTCAGCCGGAACTGGGAACACTTCCCTTAAATCCTGATGTACTCGTTACATCATCATAAGAAGAATGGCATCTACGCTAATTTTAGTGTCTTTGTTTATCCCGAGGTTTTCCCGCAGCCTACCGGATCCAGGCCGTATCCAGATCTGACTAGGAGCTTTGCCTGGACCCGATGACAACGCAGTGCTGAAGTGCCAACTAGCCTCTCCCTATGGAGGATCCCTTTCCCACTCTACAGATAAAATGTTGTGATTCCGGTTCGCGTACCCACCCCGAAGTGATAAAATAAAACAAAATTCTGTATCAAATTACAGTTACTGTAAATCCGGCCTCTAGTTCATAAACGCCAGAGGAGAACTGGCCCCCGACTGAGCCAGAGTTCTCCCAAGGTTTTTTTCTCTCCAGTAGGTCACCTGATGGAGTTTTAGGACACCAGTGGGTCACTTGATAGAGTTTTTCGGTTCCTTGCCACTGTTGCCTTTTGCCTGTTCAGTTGGGGATATTCAAAATAATTAACCAAGCATTAATACCATTGATCAGCCCTACCAAACGTGGATGTTTTTTTCACTAAGAAACAAACATTGTTATGTTATTTGATTGATATTGTGAAGCTGCTTTGATGCAATTTATATTGTGAAAAGCGCTATATAAATACACTTGACTTGACTACCTGTAAGAGTGTGTGTGTGTACCTGTAAGAGTGTGTGTGTGTACCTGTGAGTGTGTGTGTACCTGTAAGAGTGTGTGTACCTGTAAGAGTGTGTGTGTGTGTGTGAGTGTACCTGTGAGTGAGTATGTGTGTGTACCTGTAAGAGTGTGTGTGTGTACCTGAGAAGGTGTAGGGCAGTTCTGCTCGGGCTGCCTCCTGTACGGCTCTCCTCTGCTCTTCATCACTCACTGTTTCTTCATCACGGCCCTCCTCTTCCTCAGCGGCCTGATCCTCCTCTTCCTCATCCGACTGAAGATCCTCCTCTCCATCATCATTATCATCATCATCATCATCATCTGCACCGGTCTCATGCTCTTCCTCTCCTCCCTCTTCATCCTCCTCTCCCTCTCTCTCTTCTTCATCCTCCTCTCCCTCCTCCTCGATGTTCCACTTGCCGTCCTGCTGACAGAGTCAAACTCACTCTCAATTGAATATTTAGATCACATGCAGTGTACATGTTCAGGAGAGATAACTATAATAGTGAATATGAGTCCTAGTTCTAATATGAGTCTCTGATCTGTTTAGTGTGTGTGTGTGTGTGTGTGTGTGTGTGCGTGTGTGTGTGTTTCTGACCTTGTAAGCGAGTGTTTTTCGCTTGTCACCATCCAGTATGAATCCATCATTAATATCATCAGCAGAGGTGTGTGTGTGTGTGTGAGCAGACTCGCCCTCAGCGTCTCCCATCATCCTCTTCAGTCTGTCGGCCTGAATCACAAACACACATTAATCCTTCTCGTCTTCCTCCTCATCTTCCTCCTCGTGTGTTCAAGCCACCTTCATGTATACAGTGCTTTTAATAATACTAGAATAGTCCCATACCTCCAGCGTCTGCAAGCGCAGCCTCTCCTCTCGAGCGAGTTCCTCTGAGCTCTTCAGCTTCTCTGACGGCTGAGCCTTCATCTCAAAGCCCAGCTCTCGCACCATCACGTCATACTCCTCCATCTGACACACACACACACACACACAAGGGAGAGAGAGAGAGAGTGAGGAAGAGCAGCACACACACACACACACACGAGGGAGAGAGAGAGTGAGGAAGAGCAGCACACACACACACACACACACACACACGAGGGAGAGAGAGAGAGAGAGAGAGAGAGAGAGAGTGAGGAAGAGCAGCACAGACACACACACACACACAAGGGAGAGAGAGAGAGAGTGAGGAAGAGCAGCACACACAGACACATACACACGAGGGAGAGAGAGAAAGAGAGAGTGAGGAAGAGCAGCACACACACACACACATACACGAGGGAGAGAGAGAAAGAGAGAGTGAGGAAGAGCAGCACACACACACACACATACACGAGGGAGAGAGAGAGAGAGAGAGAGTGAGGAAGAGCAGCACATACACACACTACCTTGGGTTGGTCCCCCTCATCGCTCCTCTCTCACATACACATGCGCACACGCACGCACACACACACCTTGGGTTGGTCCCCCTCATCGCTCCACACACACACACACACGCACACGCCTGAACACACGCGCACACACACACACCTTGGGTTGGTCCCCCTCATCGCTCCTCACACAAACACACACACCTTGGGTTGGTCCCCCGCATCGCTCCTCACACACACACACACACACACACACACACACCTTGGGCTGGTCCCCCGCATCGCTCCTCTCAGCTTTAGGGGTTTTGTGGGCCAGGAGGCTCTGGATGGATCTCCACTCCTGGTCCAGTTTCTCCGTGAGCACCTGCGCCTCCTCCTTCTGCGTCTGACGCTCACGCTGGCAACGGGAAGAGCATCACGTTAAAGCGCTTACAGCCATAACCTATAACCTGTAACCATAACCTATAACCATAACCTGTAACCATAACCTATAACCACAACCTGTAACCTATAACCTGTAACCTATAACCATAACCTGTAACCATAACCTGTAAAGATAATTTGTAAATATAACCTGTAACCATAACCTGTAACCACAACCTATAACCACAACCTATAACCACAACCTATAACCACAACCTATAACCACAACCTATAACCACAACCTAACCATAACCTGTAACCATAATCTGTAACCATAACCTATAGCCATAACCTGTAACCATAACCTATAACATTCAACCTATAACCCTAACCTATAACCCTAACCTATAACCATAACCTATAACCATAACCATAACCTATAGCCATAACCTGTAACCATAACCTGTAAACATAACCTATAACCTGTAACCATAACCTATAACCATAACCTATAACCTGTTACCATAACCTATAACCATAACCTGTAACCATAACCTGTAACCATAACCTGTAACCATAACCTATAGCCATAACCTGTAACCATAACCTATAACATTCAGCCTATAACCCTAACCTATAACCCTAACCTATTACCCTAAACTGTAACCATAACCTGTAACCATAACCTATAGCCATAACCTATAACCATAACCTATAGCCATATCCTGTAACCATAACCTGTAAACATAACCTATAACCTGTAACCATAACCTGTAACCATAACCTATAACCTTAACCTATAACCATAACCTATAACCTGTTACCATAATCTATAACCATAACCTTTAACCATAACCTATGGCCATAACCTATAACCATAACCTGTAACCATAACCTATAACCATAACCTATAACCATAACCTATAGCCATAACCTGTAACCATAACCTGTAGCCATAACCTGTAACCATAACCAGTAACCATAACCAGTAACCATAACCTATAACCATAACCTGTAACCATAACCTGTAACCATAACCTGTAGCCATAACCTGTAGCCATAACCTGTAGCCATAACCTATAACCTGTAACCATAACCTATAACCATAATCTATAACCTGTTACCATAACATGTAACCATAACCTGTAACCATAACCTATAGCCATAACCTATAACCATAACCTGTAGCCATAACCTGTAACCATAACCTATAGCCATAACCTATAGCCATAACCTATAACATTCAACCTATAACCCTAACCTATAACCATAACCTATAACCATAACCTATAACCATAACCATAAACTATAACCTATAACCATAACCTGTAAACATAACCTATAACCTGTAACCATAACCTGTAACCATAACCTATAACCATAATCTTTTACCATAACCTATAACTATAACCTATTACCATAATCTATAACCATAACCTGTAACCATAACCTGTAACCATAACCTGTAACCTGTAACCATGACCTGTAACCATAACCTGTAACCATAACCTATAGCCATAACCTATAGCCATAACCTATAACCATAACATATAACCATAACCTATAGCCATAACCTATAGCCATAACCTATAGCCATAACCTGTAACCATAACCTGTAACCATAACCTGTAACCATAACCTATAGCCATAAACTGTAATCATAACCTGTCATTAATCGCTCTATCTCTAATAGCGAAGTCCACATGACAGCCAATCAGAATCCACTGCTTTCATTAGAGCTTGAGCATGGACAGCAGAACTGCAGCTTAGAATAAACAGAACGATCTATCGTTATAATTACTGTTACAGATATCGTTATAGTCACAGATATTGTTATAGATATTGTTAGTTACAGATATCGTTATAGATATCGTTATAGTAACAGATATCGTTATAGTCACAGATATCGTTATAGTCACAGATATCGTTATAGTTTTTACAGATATAGTTATTTTTACAGATATCATTATAGTTATTACAGATACAGTTATTGTTACAGATATAGTTATTGTTACAGATATCATTATAGTTATAACAGATACAGTTATTGTTACAGATATAGTTATTGTTACAGATATCATTATAGTTATAACAGATATAGTTATTGTTACAGATATAATTATAGTTATTGTTACAGTTATTACAGCTACCGCTATCATTTTCATTACTTGTTATTGCAATTGTCATTACAGTTACTACAGCTATTGTTACAGTTATCATAGTTATAGTTACAGATATAGTTATTGTTACAAATATCATAGTTATAGTAACAGATATCATTATAGTTATTGTTACAGATATTATTATAGTTATAGTTACATATATCGTTATAGTTGTTACAGATATCATAGTTATCACTGTAGTTATCGTTTAAGTTAGCATCAAAGACCTAGACGGGAAGAAGTTTAATCAAGGAAGTAACGTTGTATTACTTGAGGAAACACTGACCTTTTCCTGTTTGGATTTGATGATGAGTTCCTCGATGAGTTCCTGTCGTGACTTGGGTTTGTGTTGCTCCTCTTCATCGCCAGCGCTCTTCATCCTCAGCAAGCCTCCTCCACCGCCGAAATGTGCGGCGGTCAGCTCAGCTGCACAGACAGAGGCGGTCAGTCTGACGCCAATCATCACGCCAGGCTTATCATTCAATAACTGATGACATCACATGTTTAAAAGCGTCACCTGACAGCAGTCCCTTCTCCTCAGAGTCACTGTCGCTGTCAATCACATCCGCCATCTTCTCCATCTCGGCCAGAGACTGACCGTAATGCGTCAGCTCCTCCTCCTCGTTCAGATTGAACATGTCCTTCCTGTCGTGAGTACGCTACACACACACACACACACACACACATCAGTACACACCCATGATAAAGTGGACGTGGCGATGATGCGCTAATGACGAGGTGTGTCACCTGTCTCTCCAGTGTGAATCTCTGCAGGATTTTCTCCTCAGGTGTGAGTTTACTGTCATATTCACCGAAGCGTCGGTCAACGAATTTGTTGTTCTTGCCTTTGAGTCTGAACTCCTTCAGGAGAGTGTCCTTCCTCTGTGGAATCAAACACACACACGGCATCAGACACACTCTTCATCAGACACACACACACGGCATCAGACACACACACACGGCATCAGACACACTCTTCATCAGACACACACACACGGCATCAGACACACTCTTCATCAGACACACACACACGGCATCAGACACACTCTTCATCAGACACACACACGGCATCAGACACACACGGCATCAGACACACTCTTCATCAGACACACACACACGGCATCAGACACACTCTTCATCAGACACACACACACGGCATCAGACACACTCTTCATCAGACACACACACGGCATCAGACACACACGGCATCAGACACACACGGCATCAGACACACACACACGGCATCAGACACACACACACGGCATCAGACACACTCTTCATCAGACACACACACGGCATCAGACACACTCTTCATCAGACACACACGGCATCAGACACACTCTTCATCAGACACACACACACGGCATCAGACACACACACACGGCATCAGACACACACACACGGCATCAGACACACACGGCATCAGACACACACACTCGTCGTCAGACACACACACTCGTCGTCAGACACACACACTCGTCGTCAGACACACACACTCGTCGTCAGACACACACACTCGTCGTCAGACACACACACTCGTCGTCAGACACACACACTCGTCATCAGACACACACTCTTCATCAGACACACACACGGCATCAGACACACACACGGCATCAGACACACACACGGCATCAGACACACACTCTTCATCAGACACACACTCGGCATCAGACACACACACGGCATCAGACACACACACGGCATCAGACACACACACTCGTCATCAGACACACACTCTTCATCAGACACACACACGGCATCAGACACACACACACGGCATCAGACACACACACGGCATCAGACACACACACACACACACACACACTTCTTCAGACACACACTCACACACTTCATCAGACACACACTTCGCAGTTATCACAGCCGTGTGCAATTACAGCTAAAGCTATGTTACAGTTATTGCTGTTGTTACAGCCCTAATGTTAGTCATTATAGGTATTATTAAATCTATTGTATAGTTGTGGTACTGGTTACAGTTGTTACATTTATAAGTATGTTACAGATATCGTTATCGTTATTACGGCTCTTTCTGCAGTTATCGCTACAGTCAGTGTTAGTTATTACAGCTACCGCGATAATTATCGATATAGTTATTGATGATGTAGAGATCACACGTCATCAGGGCATTGACACAAACGTATCGATTTGAATCGATTCCTTTCCATTAGCCAGTTTTTTATTATAATAATAACGTAATAATAATGACATTCATATATAATACATGCATATAATGATAATTATGTGTCTATAGTTGTACATATGACGATACACCACAGTATTTCCTCATGAGTCCATAAACATGTCTTTAGTGTGTTTTACCTTCTGATTGGCTCTGGAGCGCGAGACCCCCGGCAGACCCACGTCATGCTTACTCTTGCGACCCAAAACATCGAACTTCTTGCGGTTGATTTTCACCTCGAACGGGTTTTTCTGGATCTCCGGAGCCGCTTTAGACTTGCGCACTTTATCGGACAAGCCGCTCAGCTTCTGCTGTTTCCTCATCCTTACACGCGCCGATCAGACACTAAATCACAGATCGATATGAGACTTCACTTACACAATCATAATCATTCAAACAAGCGTTAAATCCCGAGCGCGTTTCATGTGTTCCTCATCACAAACTCACACGCTGCGGACACGAGCACGAGCGCACACACACAGACACACAAAAAGGCGGAGCACAGACACTGATGCGGAGATTAGCGCCACCCTGCGGCCAGGAGAGGAACTGCACACACACACAGCGCCACCCTGCGGCCAGGAGAGGAACTGCACACACACACACACAGCGCCACCCTGCGGCCAGGAGAGGAACTGCACACACACACAGCGCTATCCTGCGGCCAGTAGAGGAACTGCACACACACACACAGCGCCACCCTGCGGCCAGGAGAGGAACTGCACACACACACAGCGCCATCCTGCGGCCAGGAGAGGAACTGCACACACACACACAGCGCCACCCTGCGGCCAGGAGAGGAACTGCACACACACACAGCGCCATCCTGCGGCCAGTAGAGGAACTGCGCGCGCGCACACACACACACACACACACACACCATAGAAATACATGTGGAATTACATTTAATAGATCTTGTTGAAATGGTTAATCAACACTGGAATTAATGGATGCTCGTTTGAACAAATACATCTATGAATGTGACCAAACCAAAATGCTTTTTGTAAAATAAAACAAAGTTGCAGTTGAACACAAAACAACAGCAGGGGTCGCTGTGATCGTGTGTGTGTGTGTTCACTGTAATAACGAACAACAGTCACGTGATGTCACTGCGATTACGTCACTGGAGCGAGCAGCTCATCTGCACAAATAAGCCAAAAAAGAAGATATATATATTTTGTCTTCTGTGGTTTGTAGTTCATTTACTGCTCTGCCAGAATATAGAAACACACACGCACACACACAGTCTCTCTCCAGATGTTTCACCACACAGGCTGAGTGTGTGTGTGTGTGTGTGAATCTTTAATCTAGACCATACTCATGTATTTACTTGTTGGCTAATTGCAATGGAAGCCTGCTGGTTACACACACACTCACACAAAATGAACACACACTGGACACACACACACACTTCTGCAGTCCGTCTCTTGTTGTTGTTTGTGTAACTGGAAAAGCGTCTGAATGTTGTGCGTCAGCAACACACGTCGGGCCAGAGGTCATCTTGTGCTAGAGGGATTATGGGTAAATTAGAGGAAGAGTTTAAGACACAGTTCAGTTTCACAATGACCGAAGAAAATCTGGAAACAATCAGGACGATTTTCTTTGCCGCTCATTTTTCTTTTTTGAATGACACAGGATGTGAGTCAGGATTTGGCCCGTGTGTGTGCGTGTCCAGTGTGTGTTCATTGTGTGTGTGTTCATTGTGTGTGTTCATTGTGTGTGAGTGTGTTCATTGTGTGTGTGCGTGTCCAGTGTGTGTTCATTGTGTCTGTGTGTGAGTGTGTTCAGTGTGTGTGTGTGTGTTGATCATGTGATTCTTCAGCACTGTTCCGTGTATCAAATGCCATTTTAAAGAAGTCAAAATGTCCTCACTTTATTCTGTCTTCATTCCATCTAAAATTCAAACCGGCCCTCACACAGATAGTTCTACAAGTGTACACACACACACACACACACACACCAGTGCTGCAGGGGTCACTGACCTCCAGAGTGTTTTGCAGGAAGTTAAAGAGAAAAACAGACAGACAGCAGCTTGTGTTTTAGTCATGGCTTCTTTATTTGGCAGAGATGGAGGTGCACACACAGACAGACAGACACACGGACGGACAGACACACAGACAGACACACAGACGGACAGACACACAGACAGACACACAGACGCACACACAGACGGACACACAGACGGACACACAGACGGACACACAGACGCACGGACGGACGGACGCAGACACAGACACACACAGACAGACCGCTCAGTACACATATCTGGATCTGTGGGGCGGATCTCAGGTGTGTGTGGGTTTGGCACAGTGGTTTCCCACAATCCTTCAGAATGATATTTACATTATATACAGGCATATGTACAACAGACGAACACACACATCAGATCATCTAGTGCGAGAACACACACATCAGATCATCTAGTGCGAGAACACACACACATCAGATCATCTAGTGCGAGAACACACACACATCAGATCATCTTGAGATTCGAGTTGTGATATCAAGGTCCCGCAGAAATCGTTACTACAACGTTTATTGTGTGAAAGAAAGTCATGGAGTTGTAGAAATTAAAGTTGAATCTCTAATCTCCTCCCGAAATAAAAAAAAAGTCTGTTTGTGCCTCAGTGACTTCGTTTAGAGAAGCTGTCAATCACAGCTGTCAATCATGACGTCACACTCCTGTTTTTAAAGCATCAAATAACGAACTAAGATTAAAAAAAAAAACGAACACTTAAACTTATATCAGCATGATAAAAACTACCTAAAATGAGAGAAAATATCTTTGGGAAAAAATTATTTGAAGTGTAATTTGAATTTTTTGTTTCCCGAGCGTCCAATTAGACTTCATGGGGAGGCGGGGCTTATGAGCTGTACTGGGACCATCCACCGGGGGGCGACCGAGACGCTTTGGGTTCACTTTTCAGCACTTGTGCGGCACACTTGTATGAGACAGTGGAACAGGGGCTTATGGTAAGGGGGCGTGTCACAGGCCGCCGGGGCTCCTGGGAAGGGGGGCGTGTCACAGGCCGCCGGGGCTCCTGGGAAGGGGGGCGTGTCACAGGCCGCCGGGGCTCCTGGGAAGGGGGGCGTGTCACAGGCCGCCGGGGCTCCTGGGAAGGGGGGTGTGTCACAGGCCGCCGGGGCTCCTGGGAAGGGGGGTGTGTCACAGGCCGCCGGGGCTCCTGGGAAGGGGGGCGTGTCACAGGCCGCCGGGGCTCCTGGGAAGGGGGGCGTGTCACAGGCCGCCGGGGCTCCTGGGAAGGGGGGTGTGTCACAGGCCGCCGGGGCTCCTGGGAAGGGGGGCGTGTCACAGGCCGCCGGGGCTCCTGGGAAGGGGGGTGTGTCACAGGCCGCCGGGGCTCCTGGGAAGGGGGGGCGTGTCACAGGCCGCCGGGGCTCCTGGGAAGGGGGGTGTGTCACAGGCCGCCGGGGCTCCTGGGAAGGGGGGCGTGTCACAGGCCGTCGGGGCTCCTGGGAAGGGGGCGTGTCACAGGCCGCCGGGGCTCCTGGGAAGGGGGGTGTGTCACAGGCCGCCGGGGCTCCTGGGAAGGGGGGTGTGTCACAGGCCGCCGGGGCTCCTGGGAAGGGGGGTGTGTCACAGGCCGCCGGGGCTCCTGGGAAGGGGGGGCGTGTCACAGGCCGTCGGGGCTCCTGGGAAGGGGGGTGTGTCACAGGCCGCCGGGGCTCCTGGGAAGGGGGCGTGTCACAGGCCGCCGGGGCTCCTGGGAAGGGGGCGTGTCATAGGCCACCGGGGCTCCTGGGAAGGGGGCGTGTCATAGGCCACCGGGGCTCCTGGGAAGGGTCCTACAGCAGGCAGATCAGGCTCTTGCCCTCCTCGATCTCCTCCTGCACCTTGTCGCTGGACGTGGCGACCTCAGCCTGCGCGGAGAACACTGCACAGAGGAAGCTGAGGCCGGTGCCGCCCAGCGCCGTGTAGAACGCCCAGCCCACAGAACACAAGCCCAGCCGGTACGGGCCCGCATCCGGCCCACAGTACAGCCGCGCCTTCGCAGAACCCCAGCCCGCGGGGTACAGCAGCAGACCCACCATCAGGAACAGACCTGCACACACACACAACATCAGAACATCAGAACATCAGCCGGAGAGACAGTTAATCTCACAGCTGGACAATAATGAGGTTCTCAAAGCCTGGGAATCGAAAATGTATTCCAATTATGGAATCGAATACTTGTTATAAAATAAAAATTCGATTCCTCTGTGAGCATTTCAGAATGAGTTCAAGCGCGAGAGACTCTGTGTTCATGTGTATCAGTATACTGGACCCGTGCAGCTCTTAAAGTGACAGCAGCCTAATATTCCTGCTCTACAATAAAACTAATATTCCTGCTCTATAACACTAATATTCCTGATATATAATAGCGCTAATATTCCAGCTCTACAATAACACTAATATTCCTGCTCTATAATAACGCTAATATTCCCGCTCTACTATAACGCTAATATTCCCGCTCTACAATAAAACTAATATTCCTGCTCTATAACACTAATATTCCTGATATATAATAACGCTAATATTCCAGCTCTACAATAACACTAATATTCCAGCTCTACAATAACGCTAATATTCCCGCTCTATAATAGCTCTAATATTCCCGCTCTACAATAACGCTAATATTCCCGCTCTATAATATCGCTAATATTCCCGCTCTACAATAACGCTAATATTCCTGCTCTATAATAACGCTAATATTCCTGCTCTACAATAACGCTAATATTCCCGCTCTATAATAACGCTAATATTCCCGCTCTACAATAACGCTAATATTCCTGCTCTATAATAACGCTAATATTCCTGCTCTACAATAACGCTAATATTCCCGCTCTATAATAACGCTAATATTCCCGCTCTACAATAACGCTAATATTCCCGCTCTACAATAAAACTAATATTCCTGCTCTATAATAACTCTAATATTCCTGCTCTACAATAACGCTAATACTCCAGCTCTACAATAACGCTAATACTCCAGCTCTACAATAACGCTAATATTCCTGCTCTACAATAACGCTAATATTCCAACTCTAGAATAACGCTAATATTCCCGCTCTACAATAACGCTAATATTCCCGCTCTACAATAACGCTAATATTCCCGCTCTATAATAACGCTAATATTCCCGCTCTACAATAACGCTAATATTCCTGCTCTACAATAAAACTAATATTCCTGCTCTATAATAACTCTAATATTCCCGGTCTACAATAACGCTAATATTCCCGCTCTACAATAACGCTAATATTCCTGCTCTACAATAACGCTAATATTCCAACTCTAGAATAACGCTAATATTCCCGCTCTACAATAACGCTAATATTCCCGCTCTACAATAACGCTAATATTCCTGCTCTACAATAACGCTAATATTCCCGCTCTACAATAACGCTAATATTCCTGCTCTACAATAACGCTAATATTCCCGCTCTACAATAACGCTAATATTCCTGCTCTACAATAACGCTAATATTCCCGCTCTACAATAACGCTAATATTCCCGCTCTACAATAACGCTAATATTCCCGCTCTACAATAACGCTAATATTCCCGCTCTACAATAACGCTAATATTCCTGCTCTACAATAACGCTAATATTCCCGCTCTACAATAACGCTAATATTCCTGCTCTACAATAACGCTAATATTCCCGCTCTACAATAACGCTAATATTCCCGCTCTACAATATCGCTAATATTCCCGCTCTACATTATCGCTAATATTCCCGCTCTACAATAACATAACGCTAATATTCCCGCTCTACAATAACTCTAATATTCCCGTTATAAATTTATGATCAAAAACAGTGATAATCAAACGAATGCATGCAATGTTTTGTGTTATTTTGCTTCTTCAGTAAATGTCTCTTGATTTAAGAATGTTTGAATATTTGTGCTGGAAAACAAGACAGAAACTCTGAGGAAGAACTTTTTTTTTTTGCTGTGTGTGTGTGCGTGCGTGTGTATGTGTGTGCATGTGTGTGTGTGTGCGTGTGTGTGCGTGCGTGCGTATGTGTGTGCGTGTGCGTGCGTGTGTGTGTGTGCGTGTGTGTGTGCGTGTGTGTGTGTGCGTGTGTGTGCATGCGCGTGTGTGTGTGCGTGTGTGTGTGTGCGTGTGTGTGCATGCGCGTGTGTGTGCGTGTGCGTGTGTGCATGCCCGTGTGTGTGTGTGTGTGTGCATGCGCGTGTGTGTGTATGTGTGTGCATGTGTGCGTGTGTGTGTGTGTGTGTGTGCATGCGCGTGTGTGTGCGTGTGTGTGTGTGCATGCCCGTGTGTGTGTGTGTGTGTGTGTGCATGCGCGTGTGTGTGCGTGTGTGTGTGCATGCCCGTGTGTGTGTGTGTGTGTGCATGCGCGTGTGTGTGCGTGTGTGTGTGTGTGCGTGTGTGTGTGTGCATGCGCGTGTGTGTGCGTGTGCGTGTGTGTGTGTGCATGCCCGTGTGTGTGTGTGTGTGTGCATGCGCGTGTGTGTGCGTGTGATACAGTAACTGAGTTCATCATCATTCGTCAGTCAGAGCATCAGATCCGTCATTGGAGAGCCGGCTAGTGCTGATTAACAGCTAGTTAACCAGGTCAACTCCACTAACCTGAAGTTGCTCCGTGTGTTCTGACATGAGCCGCACACTTGTGACACTGTCACACATGACACATGTTTTAACCACTCAATATATTATGATGACTATATGTACATTTTTAGCTCATGTAACTACAGATTTGGCCGATTGTTACACACTTACACACACTGACTGAAACCTGAAGCGGCCAATCACAGTCCACGGTTCAAATGTGTTGTTTAAGGCTAGCTTTAAGTGACAATAAGACGTGTGTGTGTGTGTGAGTGAGTGAGTGTGTGTGTGTGTGTGTGAGTGAGTGAGTGTGTGTGTGTTAGTATAATATGAGGAAATGAAAGTAGGTCATAAATTCTTTCCACATGTTGTTGAGGGTCTGAAGGTCTCAGAGCTGCAAATACACACACACACACACACACCTGACCATCACACACAGACACACACAGACACACACACACGCACACACACAGACACACACACACACACACACAGACACACACACACACGCACCAGACCATCACACACACACCTGACCATCACACACAGACACACACACCTGACCATCACACACAGACACACACACACCTGACCATCACAGACACACACACAGACACCTGACCATCACACACAAGACACACACACGCACACACACGTCCCCAACACTTTATTTGACCCACCGCCAATATTTCCGCCCCTGTTCTCCGATTTGTTACTCAGATTTCAGTGAACTAACATTCAGCCAATCACAAGGCGAATCCTCATCAATTCTCCTGTCGCGATTTCTTTCCTTCTTCTTCTTTGCTCTGTGGTGGTCTGGGGTGAAACACACCCAGGAAAAAGCAGAAGACGATTACGTCCTTTTTTCACACACACTGTAAAGGTTCTTGCACACCGACTCCGAAATTTGCGTCCGAAATTTCCGCACGTTAAAAAAATAAAAAGGTTTAAAGCTACAATATGTAATTTTGCTCTTTTTGACCTCTTACAATAACAAAGGCGTGGGTTTATGACGCAGTGATAAGCTGAATGATGGGACATTCTGTCGAACTGATGGCTCTAATAATGTTTATGGATGAGTGGAAACATTGATGTTTTGTGGTATGAAGCGAGCGTGAGTGCTAATGAGAGACAGATCTCACACGCGAGTCCCGCGGATATAAAGGAATGAGGACATCTCATTCTACCGAACTAACGTTTCACACAAGTGCAGTATTAATACTCACAGGACAGTTTATTAGACGAGTGGAGCTTGTGAGTAGCGCAGCGCTGTTTCTCTTGCTCTACACTATCACACTAAACTGCATTTGAGTGTGTTAAAGTTATATTGTTATTCTGTGTGTTAGTGTGTCTGTATGAAACTAGCAGCTAGATCAACATTAGAATAACATACATCTAACATTTCATCATGTTGAGCTATATAACATTGATTCGTTTTATATACATTTGCTCAGCTGTCTAATAAAGTATGTGCAAGAGCGGCCTCGCTGTCAAGTCGTGACTCGTGAAGCTCTGTCAAGTCCAAGTTAGCAGCAGACGCTAGCTCTGTCGAGTGGAAGTTAGCCGCGGACGCTAGCTCTCTGTCGAGTGGAAGTTAGCCGCGGACGTTAGCTCTCTGTCGAGTGGATGTTAGCCGCGGACGCTAGCTCTCTGTCGAGTGGAAGTTAGCCGCGGACGCTAGCTCTCTGTCGAGTGGAAGTTAGCCGCGGACGCTAGCTCTCTGTCGAGTGGATGTTAGCCGCGGACGCTAGCTCTCTGTCGAGTGGAAGTTAGCCGCGGACGCTAGCTCTGTCGAGTGGAAGTTAGCCGCGGACGCTAGCTCTCTGTCGAGTGGAAGTTAGCCGCGGACGCTAGCTCTCTGTCGAGTGGATGTTACCCGCGGACGCTAGCTCTCTGTCGAGTGGAAATTAGCCGCGGACGCTAGCTCTCTGTCGAGTGGAAGTTAGCCGCGGAGGCTAGCTCTCTGTCGAATCGAAGTTAGCCGCGGACGCTAGCTCTCTGTCGAGTGGAAGTTAGCCGCGGACGCTAGCTCTCTGTCGAGTGGAAGTTAGCCGCGGACGCTAGCTCTCTGTCGAGTGGAAGTTAGCCGCGGACGCTAGCTCTCTGTCGAGTGGAAGTTAGCCGCGGACGCTAGCTCTCTGTCGAGTGGAAGTTAGTCGCGGACGCTAGCTCTCTGTCGAGTGGAAGTTAGCCGCGGACGCTAGCTCTCTGTCGAGTGGAAGTTAGCCGCGGACGCTAGCTCTCTGTCGAGTGGAAGTTAGCCGCGGACGCTAGCTCTCTGTCGAATGGAAGTTAGCCGCGGACGCTAGCTCTCTGTCGAGTGGAAGTTAGTCGCGGACGCTAGCTCTCGGCATCTCGAAAACGTCACGCCAATATTGATCCTCGTTTTAGTTCTCCTTTTTTGTCCCAAAGTCTGCTTGCCATAGTCTATAATGTTTGAACGAAACAGAGCAGCGTGCCGCTAAACGTTACGCACTACGCAGTTGTCCACGTCTGTCGACATGGATACGTCATGCTATGGCAGTACAAGCAGAAACCGAGGATGGCACGTCATTGAATTTAGAATTATCATAGAATTTCTCTGAAATAAATCTCTGGAAACTTTTGGGATGTTGTAAGCACACAACTGCAGGAAATATATCACACTGTGCAAGTTATTTTGGGATTTTTATTACAAAATTCGTACATATTGTACCTTTAAGGGGTCGTGGGTGAAGAAACATGTCTTCCCTCCTCTAATCCACCAATAGCAAACCACAACCATCCCATCATCCAATCAAATCCCCACGGACACAATCAAGCCCCGCCCACACGTGTTCCTGAAGCGTTTCTCTCGGATATACGAGGAAAGACCAGCGCCACTGCACTTTCAGGACTAGGTTAACTGCTTATCTTCTAATTTGAGAAGTTAAGAATATTGTGTATTTCCTAAAACATTTTCTAAGGATATTCTTATCTTCTTTTCCTAATATTGCTCTAAAGACAAAACAAAAAGAAGAATTTTAATTCCTGAAAGATCATATCATAAATGTATATAGAGAACCTTAAAACGAACTATGAGATGTTTAATGAAATTATTGGGTTGTTTTCAAATATTAATCATTACAGTAGAACTCCAGTCATGATGAAAATACTGCAGATTTATTATGATAATCAGGTGATCTGCCGGAAGCACACGCAAGCTCAGAGCAACCAGACGAACACTGGAGCCCGTCACGTCTCATGTTCTTCAGGAAATGTTTGAGAACCGAGGAAATTTCTCGAGGATTAAAACGAACTTCTCAGAACTCAGATTCGCTCCACGCCCAGCGTAAGCTCCATGATGTCATCATACTGAAATCCCTCAATTACCCATCAGCCCTCACTCTGCTCAGGGTCAGAGGTCACACATCAGCAGAAGCGTCTGGAAAACAGATGAAGTGATCTCATCATCCCATGTGACCTGTTCCCCACACACACACACACCGCGAATGTCCTGCACTCAAACTATTCAAGAACTCAGAAAACAGCCAATCAACTGCTTAACACCCTAGCAACCACCAGACTACCCTAGCAACCACATAGCAATTCAATGCTTCAGAAGGCATTTATTAACCGGCCAGAGCCTGTGGAGCGCTTTATGATGGACAGATGCACTTTTATGACGGACAGATACACTTTTATGATGGACAGATGCACTTTTATGATGCAATTTGCAATTTTATGATGGACAGATGCACTTTTATTATGGATAGATGCACTTTTATGATGCAATTTGAAATTTTATGATGGACAGATGCACTTTTATGATGGACAGATGCACTTTTATGATGCAATTTGCAATTTTATGATGGACAGATGCACTTTTATTATGGATAGATGCACTTTTATGATGCAATTTGAAATTTTATGATGGACAGATGCACTTTTATGATGGACAGATGCACTTTTTTGATGGACAGATGCACTTTTATAATGCACTTTTATGATGGACAGATGCACTTTTATAATGCACTTTTATGATGGACAGATGCACTTTTATGATGGACAGATGCACTTTTATAATGCACTTTTATGATGGACAGATGCACTTTTATGGACAGATGCAATTTTATGATGGACAGATGCACTTTTATGATGGACAGATGCACTTTTATGGACAGATGCAATTTTATGATGGACAGATGCACTTTTATGATGGACAGATGCACTTTTATGATGCACTTTTATGATGCACTTTTATGATGGACAGATGCACTTTTATGATGGACTTTTATGATGGACAGATGCACTTTTATGGACAGATGCAATTTATGATGGACAGATGCACTTTTATGACGGATAGATGCTCTTTTATGATGGACAGATGCACTTTTATGATGGATAGATGCACTTTTATGATGCACTTTTATGATGGACAGATGCACTTTTATGGACAGATGCAATTTTATGATGGACAGATGCACTTTTATGATGGACAGATGCACTTTTATGGACAGATGCAATTTTATGATGGACAGATGCACTTTTATGATGGACAGATGCACTTTTATGATGCACTTTTATGATGCACTTTTATGATGGACAGATGCACTTTTATGATGGACTTTTATGATGGACAGATGCACTTTTATGGACAGATGCAATTTATGATGGACAGATGCACTTTTATGACGGATAGATGCTCTTTTATGATGGACAGATGCACTTTTATGATGGATAGATGCACTTTTATGATGGACAGATGCACTTTTATGATGGATAGATGCAGTTTTATGATGCAATTTGCACTTTTATGACGGATAGATGCACTTTTATGATGGAGAGATGCTCTTTTATGATGGATAGATGCACTTTTATGATGGAGAGATGCTCTTTTATGATGGACAGATGCACTTTTATGATGGATAGATGCTCTTTTATGATGGACAGATGCACTTTTATGATGGAGAGATGCTCTTTAATGATGGACAGATGCACTTTTATGATGGATAGATGCTCTTTTATGATGGACAGATGCACTTTTATGATGGAGAGATGCTCTTTTATGATGGACAGATGCACTTTTATGATGGATAGATGCTCTTTTATGATGGACAGATGCACTTTTATGATGGATAGATGCTCTTATATGATGGACAGATGCACTTATGATGGAGAGATGCTCTTTTATGATGGACAGATGCACTTTTATGATGGATAGATGCTCTTTTATGATGGACAGATGCACTTTTATGATGGATAGATGCACTTTTATGATGCAATTTGCACTTTTATGACGGATAGATGCTCTTTTATGATGGACAGATGCACTTTTATGATGGATAGATGCACTTTTATGATGCAATTTGCACTTTTATGATGGACAGATGCCCTTTTATGATGGATAGATGCACTTTTATGATGGACAGATGCACTTTTATGATGTAATTAGCACTTTTATGATGGACAGATGCCCTTTTATGATGGACAGATGCACTTTTATGATGGATAGATGCACTTTTATGATGGACAGATGCACTTTTATGATGGATAGATGCACTTTTATGATGTAATTAGCACTTTTATGATCGACAGATGCACTTTTATGGTAAATGGATAATTTATATAGTGCTTACACAGACCCAATGGCCACCAAAGCGCTTTACATATTGCCTCACATTCACCCATTCACACACTGACGGCGGTGTCAGCCATGTAAGGCCATCCAGCTCGTCGAGAGCAGCGGGGGTTAGGGGTCTCACACACACACACACACACACACACACACACACACACACACACACACACACACACACACACACACACACACACACACACACACACACACACACACACACACACACACACACACACACACACACACACACACACACAGCTGGGGTTAGGGGTCTTGCTCATGGACACCTCGACACTTGGTCAGGTGGAACCGGAGATTGAACCCACCAACCTTCCGGTTTGTAGACAACCTACACGAACCACTGAACCACTGCCGTCATTTTTTAATATAACTCTGATTGTATTCGTCCGAAAGCAGAATGTCATATAGACCGAGGATGTGTTGAGAGTGAGTAAATCATGGACTAATTTTCATTGTTGGTTGAACTCTCCCTTTAAGCGTCCACAATGGAAGACGACAAAACTGCAGCACGAGATTACAATGAACAGAAGCTAATCGCGCGCTGTTGTGGACGCTGATGAAGTCATCGTTCCTTTACCGCGGTGAAATACTGTGTGTGTGTGTGTGTGTGTGTCTCACCGGCGATGGCCTGCAGGAGTCCGCACACGTTAAAGATGCTCTTCTTCATGATGCTCTGGAAGCACATGGTGAAGACGGATATGAAGGCCACGGCGCACAGCATCAGGATTCCAGCCGCTAGGAAGATGGAGGTGGCCTTCCAGAACCCGCTGGCAATCTCCGCGAAGCTAACGGCGTACGGGCCGCACAGAACGCCGCGGCGCAGGTGAGGCAGGCGTAGACAGCGGCCGTAGATGCCCAGCGTGGGCCGGTACACCTCGCCCGTCGACCCGTGAACACCGTGAGCACCCGAGAACACGGCGTCCGGCGCGCGCGGGAACCCCACTAGCCAATCGGTGCTCATGAACGCGATGAGCTCACTGAACGCCGCTACGATGCTAAGTAGCGTCCATAGCATCGAGCGGCACGTCACGATCACGTGACACATGGTGCGGTGGCGGATGAGGTCAAAGGTCACCGTGGGGTTTCTGACGGGTGAAACGGCTCTCGTTTTCCTCGTGTGTCGGAGTTCCTTCCTCGCTCGGTCTCTTCTTCTTCTTACTCCTTCTTGTGTGGATTCTCCATCTTAGTGCGGGGGTTTGAGCATCGTCTCACAAACACAACTGCAGGAAGAGAGGAAACAAACATAGCAGTTAAAAACATGTTTGAATTGTGTTCTTCGGTCGGAAAAATGTTATGTTACGTTTTTTCTTTAATTTTTCACTTAATTCGAAACTTGGTAAAGGTTTTGACACTTGCTGTGTGAACACACACACACACACAAAATAAATCACGGGCATGATCTGAACAGGTTAAACGGTCCTGAAAACAATAGTCACGTGTGTTTCTCGCGGTCAGAAACGAGCGCATTGTAAATGAATGAGAGTTTCCTCTAGTGGAAGTGTTCGGTACTGCAGCCGCACAACATCTCCTGACACATCATCCACTGACACACTCACATTATGAACACAACCCGTTTAGATTTATGGCTTTGATTTTGAGTAAAACGAGATTTTTAAAATATATTTCATATATAAAATTAAGTATTTTTATTAATATTAAGTATTTTTGTGCATTTGTCATAATACATGTAAAATTCTGTTGCTTTTTTTAAGTTCACTTCAGCAATAATTTGCCAAGTGTCGTCTTTGAAAAGAGATCAAACTTAAATCTGTGATCCAAAGCATTCAAGATTTACCAGTTAAAGGTGCTCTAAGCGATGTCGGTGACGTCACTTCTTGTTGACGTTTAAAGTATTGTCAAACAAAACGGAGGCTAGCTCGACCCTCCCTCCTCCTCCTCCGCGCACTAACCCCCCAAACCCCACCCCCAAATCCTTCTTGTCTGTTATTGGCTGGAACAGTTTGTTATGTTTCGTGGTGCGGGTTAGCCCAGTTTGTTTTTGTTGCCGTTTGTGGAGCCTGGGGCGTCTGTAGAGACCACGTCTTTTTACAGTGTGTTCAGGGGACAGGCAGCCAGCGGATAGAGAGGAGATGTTTGCTGTATGTGATGAAAAATGTTTTGGCCTAAAAAACACCTTTAAGTTGGAAATGTAATTTTCAGGTCTATGCTCAAAAAGTGAATAAAAGGATTATGAATAGTGTAAATATAATTTAGTATAAAAGATCCCTTAAAAATACAAAATATTAAACAAAAATCAAACTAAAATACTGTACATTCATTTAATTGACAATAAAACTCTTTATCTCTTTAAAAACTCACTCTCTCATACACACACACACACACACACACACAACGGCTCCATGCAGGTATAAACATAAGGCCTCTGTGTCTCCAAAACACAGAAACGAGAAATTGAAACCAAATGCTCAGATCACATGACCTTCTGAAAAGCCTTGACCTCTGAACTCTGCAGCCTGATGAGTGATACAAAACCTCACTGGAGTGTGTGTGTGTGTGTGTGAGAGAGAGAGATCAGCTTTATACATCTGAACTCTTCATAACAAAAGTCCAGAGAAAGACAGAGACAGTTCAACACACACACACACACACACACACACACACTCACTCTCTCTCACACACACACTCTCTCTCTCACACACACAC
>CM060636.1:498662-521162 GCA_030578275.1 Meda fulgida | reverse complement strand
AAAATGAATCAACACAGTTCTGAAGTGAATCATTATAGTTCAAAAGCAATCATAAGTTGTAAAATGAATCATTATAGTTCATAAAGGAATCAACACAGTTCTAATATGAATCAAATCAGTTCTAAAATGAATCAATATCGTTCTAAAATAAATCACTGTATATCAAAAATGAATCAGTATAGTTAAATTAACCACTGTAGCTCAAAAGTTAATTAATACAGTTCTAAACTGAATCACTATGGTTCAAAATGAATCAACACAGTTCTAAAATGAATCAGTTAAAATATGAATCACTGCTGTTCTAAAATGAATGACATAAGTTAACGCTTCTGAAACCCAGCTCACTCGGGCTGTGTCTGAGATCTGAACACACACACACACACACACACACACACACACACACACACACACACACACACACACACACACTGGCAGTGTATGAGAGGTGTGTGTTCTCTTGGCTTCTGCAGTTCTACGGACCGTCCAAGCTCGTATTCTTAGCCTCCATAAAGTGAGTGTGCACTGATGATGGAGTGCTGGTCAACACCGGCGCAGGGAACACTGCGGCCCAAGGCATTGTGGGTCCCTAAAGCAGTGTCCTTACAAATATAAGTGAAATCAGGTATTAAACACTGTGATGCACAGCGGAGAGAACGATTTACTGTCAGGATGGGGTTTAAACTGAGGGGGAAAAGCTATCACTATTAAACAAAACAAAAAAAAAGTGACTTTTTCTCTCACAATTGTGACTATTTTCTCAGAACTGTGACTCTATTACTCGAATTGCTAGTTAATATCACAATTATTAGAATTGCGAGATATAAACTCCAAATTCTGACTTTTTTCTAGCAATTCCGAGTTTATAACTCGCAATTCTGACCGTTTTTCTCAGAATTGAGAGATAGAGGCACAATTAATCGCAATCGACTATTCTAAAACGTAAATCATTGCCGTTCTGAAATGAATCAAAACAGTTCTAAAATGATTCATTATAGTAAAATAAAGGAACGCTACAGTTCAAATATGAATCAATGCGATTCTAAAATGAATCATTATAGTAAAAAAATGAATCAAAACTTCTAAAATGACTCAATACAGTTCTTAAATTAAAATAGGCTAGTTCAAATGGAATCAATACACATAATAAGACATGATGATCTTATAGAATAACAGTATGTGTACAATATGATATTACAACAATAAAGTCCATGATAGTATCTTTGATCCACGATAATACCGTCAGATGTTCGTTAATATTATTTCACTTGGTTTACTGTGTTTCTGACACACTACTGAATGAAATAAAGCAAATAAAACCGGTTTGTTTTAGATAAATGAAGTTATGAATGAGTAAATCTGAACGTTCCTCTTCACATAAACATTGAACCTACAAAAAAAAATAACTTTTATCACCGACAACAGCTCTTAGTCTCAAGTTATATCACGTCAAAGCAAAGAAAAGCACTTTCAAAATCCAGAAAAAAAGAAAAGTGAGAAAGAAGGAACTCGTCGTTTCTCCTGCCACGACTTTCCGTTCTGGACGAACCGACGATAAAAGACGCAAAAAACGATTCAAACGGGCAACTTTCTGACCGAAGTCTTTATATCGTCTGAATATATCGTTACAGTCAATCTGCAGTTTTTCTTCGTTAATCTGAGGTGTTCGTTTAAGAAAGTGAGGTAAATGTGCAAATCTGAGGTAAATGTGTAAATCTGAGGTAAATGTGTAAATCTGAGGTAAATGTGTAAATCTGAGGTAAATGTGCAAATCTGAGGTAAATGTGTAAATCTGAGGTAAATGCGCGAGAACAAAAGATACTCACGTTCGCGCGCTCGTCAGCCGGAGGGTCTCGAGAAAGAAAGTCGGTGATTTAAAACATCCAGAACACGAAGCTTTCCGTTAACCGTTCGCGAGCTCACTTCACACACTCACACTCACACTCTCTCTCACACACACACACACACACACACACACACACACACTCTCTCCCTCTCTCTCCGCCGTCACCACGGCAACACACCGGCGCTTCCACGCGGGTTTACAGCTGTGTGTGCGCGCACGCGCGAGCAACACGAGGCTCTCATGTTCCGATGTTGCGTGATCTTATTGCGGATATAGGCTTGTTTTGCGTTGTTTTAAATGGTATATACGGTGATAAAACTCTGTCAGACTTAATCATATCTGTGAAAGTTTAGAAGAGGGTAAAAGCTGTATAAAATAAAATAAAAAATCTGTAAAAAAAAAAGATTTAACTAACATACATTGTATTATCATAATTGGATAGAAATATATGTAAATTGATAAATGAATAAACTTATAATAATAAATACAATTTGATGTAAAGAAAGACACTCCCTGCATGCATCTCAACAGATCTACTTTAGATCTAGATGTTAATGAGAAATTATCTCTGCTCTAAACTGACCTCAGATCTGCACTAAACTGACCTCAGATCTAAACCGACCTCAGATCTGCACTAAACTGAACTCAGATCTGCACTAAATTGACCTCAGATCTGCACTAAACTGACCTCAGATCTAAACCGACCTCAGATCTGCACTAAACTGACCTCAGATCTAAACCGACCTCAGATCTGCACTAAAACTGACCTCAGATCTGCACTAAAACTGACCTCAGATCTAAACTGACCTCAGATCTGCACTAAACTGACCTCAGATCTGCACTAAACTGACCTCAGATCTAAACCGACCTCAGATCTGCACTAAACTGACCTCAGATCTAAACCGACCTCAGATCTGCACTAAACTGACCTCAGATCTGCACTAAAACTGACCTCAGATCTGCACTAAACTGAACTCAGATCTGCACTAAACTGACCTCAGATCTGCACTAAACTGACCTCAGATCTAAACCGACCTCAGATCTGCACTAAACTGACCTCAGATCTAAACCGACCTCAGATCTGCACTAAACTGACCTCAGATCTGCACTAAAACCGACCTCAGATCTGCACTAAACTGAACTCAGATCTGCACTAAACTGACCTCAGATCTGCACTAAACTGACCTCAGATCTAAACCGACCTCAGATCTGCACTAAACTGACCTCAGATCTGCACTAAAACTGACCTCAGATCTAAACTGACCTCAGATCTGCACTAAACTGACCTCAGATCTGCACTAAACTGACCTCAGATCTAAACCGACCTCAGATCTGCACTAAACTGACCTCAGATCTAAACCGACCTCAGATCTGCACTAAACTGACCTCAGATCTGCACTAAACTGACCTCAGATCTAAACCGACCTCAGATCTGCTCTAAACTGACCTCAGATCTGCACTAAAACTGACCTCAGATCTGCTCTAAACTGACCTCAGATCTAAACCGACCTCAGATCTGCACTAAACTGACCTCAGATCTGCACTAAACTGACCTCAGATCTAAACCGACCTCAGATCTGCTCTAAACTGACCTCAGATCTGCACTAAACTGACCTCAGATCTGCACTAAACTGACCTCAGATCTAAACTGACCTCAGATCTGCTCTAAACTGACCTCAGATCTAAACTGACCTAAGATCTGCTCTAAACTGACCTCAGATCTAAACTGACCTAAGATCTGCTCTAAACTGACCTCAGATCTAAACCGACCTCAGATCTGCTCTAAACTGACCTCAGATCTGCTCTAAACTGACCTCAGATCTAAACCGACCTCAGATCTGCTCTAAACTGACCTCAGATCTGCTCTAAACCGACCTCAGATCTGCTCTAAACTGACCTCAGATCTGCTCTAAACTGACCTCAGATCTGCTCTAAACTGACCTCAGATCTAAACCGACCTCAGATCTGCTCTAAACTGACCTCAGATCTAAACCGACCTCAGATCTGCACTAAACTGACCTCAGATCTGCACTAAACTGACCTCAGATCTAAACTGACCTCAGATCTAAACTGACCTAAGATCTGCTCTAAACTGACCTCAGATCTAAACCGACCTCAGATCTGCTCTAAACTGACCTCAGATCTAAACCGACCTCAGATCTGCTCTAAACTGACCTCAGATCTGCTCTAAACTGACCTCAGATCTAAACCGACCTCAGATCTGCTCTAAACTGACCTCAGATCTGCTCTAAACCGACCTCAGATCTGCTCTAAACTGACCTCAGATCTGCTCTAAACTGACCTCAGATCTGCACTAAAAAGAATTTAAATACAATTTACTCTCCCAAACAACATAGGACATCACTGACTTTCATTGTTTGTATTTTATTTTTTAAAGAGCGAGTCAATTATGAGAGAATGATCATTTTTGGGTGACCTATTGGCGCTTTTCCACTGCGTGGTACGGCTCGGCTCGGCTCGGCGCGGCGCGGCACGGCTCGGTTCGCTTTAGCTCGGTTGCTTTTCCACTGCAGTTAGTACCGCTTCGAAGTGGGTGGGATTATGACTGATCGTTACAGTTTATCCGCTCCTCGGCAACCAACAAGAGGAACGTCTGCGCTTCTCGTCCACTGACCACGATTCAGCCATTTCTTTTTTGGACGTTTTTTTTCTTCAAGCAAGGCAAGCAAGTAATTTTAAAACCAGTGCTACAGCGGTGGCCGTTACTGGCTAGTTACATCTAGCGGGTTTAATGTCTTGCAAATACAATGACGCTGGTAGTGACGATTCTGTCTGTCTGACCAATCAGTGATCTACAGTGCTTCCACGTCACATTTTAGTATCGGTACGGTACGCTTGGAACCTCAACAGAGGTGGTACCATTTAAAGCGAGCCGAAGCGAGCCGTACCGAACCGTACCATGCAGTGGAAAAGTGCCATATGAAGACTTACGATCAATGAAACCCAAAAGAGAACACCAGGAAACTCAGGAGGCTCAGATGCTTTCAGCTGATGAACATTCACTGCATATCTCCATGAGGAGAGAGGAAGAGGAGCCTCGAGCCGTGGCGAGAAGCGGAAGCAGAGTCAGTGATTTACCACAGTAAAGATGTTCTGATGAGTGTGTGATGGAACAGAGAGAGAGGAGAAACCCCACCAGAGAGTCCGTCCGGCAGCTGCCAGGATCTCACCGGCATCAGATCAAAGGTTAAAGGTCATGCCCACATGAGCTAGTGGAGGTGTTTCCTGCGACACACACACACACACACACACACAGACAGACACACACACACACACACAGACACACACAGACACACACACAGATTTACTCACACACCCACACAGACACACACACAAATTTACTCACACACACACAAAAACACACTCACTCACACACACACATTCACACCAGATTGTGCCGTCAGCTGCGTCTCAGCGTTTGGACAAACACCCTCCAGCGTATCCCAGAGTTCCTCAGTGAAATCACACATAACTACCACCTTCATCTGAGAGCGAGACACAAAACCTGCTCTATTTTCAGCTGCAGCTCGTGTGTGTGTGTGATGGAAACACAACATGACACTGATCATCCGACACACACACACAAGATGAACTGAACCGAGAGGTCATGAGGTCATCGATCACATCTGGAGTCTGTTCACATTCACCACGGCATCACAGTTTTTAGACTATATTACGTTTTGCAATCTGTGCCGTTCATCTGATCTAGTTCTAAACCTCAATATTTCTTAAGCAGCTTCAGAAGGAAACTGAGAGACGGGCGAGACACGTGGAGACATTGAGTTTCATCTTCAGCCAATCACAGGCCACGATTCCACAGTCACAGGAAGTGGAGAGTAAGGGGGCAGGTCCGATTACAGGAAGTGGAGAGTGAGGGGGTGGATCCGATTACAGGAAGTGGAGAGAAAGGGGGCAGGTCCGATTACAGGAACTGGAGAGTGAGGGGGTGGATCCGATTACAGGAAGTGGAGAGTAAGGGGGCAGGTCCGATAACAGGAAGTGGAGAGTGAGGGGGCAGGTCCGATTACAGGAAGTGGAGAGTGAGAGGGCGGGTCCGATTACAGGAAGTGGAGAGTGAGGGGGAAGGTCCGATTACAGGAACTGGAGAGTGAGAGGGCGGGTCCGATTACAGGAAGTGGAGAGAAAGGGGGCAGGTCCGATTACAGGAACTGGAGAGTGAGGGGGTGGGTCCGATTACAGGAAGTGGAGAGTGAGGGGGCAGGTCCGATTACAGGAAGTGGAGAGTGAGGGGGCGGGTCCGATTACAGGAAGTGGAGAGTGAGGGGGCGGGTCCGATTACAGGAAGTGGAGAGTGAGGGGGCGGGTCCAATTACAGGAAGTGGAGAGTGAGGGGGTGGGTCCGATTACAGGAAGTGGAGAGTGAGGGGGTGGATCCGATTACAGGAAGTGGAGAGTGAGGGGGTGGATCCGATTACAGGAACTGGAGAGTGAGGGGGTGGATCCGATTACAGGAAGTGGAGAGTGAGGGGGCGGGTCCGATTACAGGAAGTGGAGAGTGAGGGGGAAGGTCTGATTACAGGAAGTGGAGAGTGAGGGGGGCGGGTCCGATTACAGGAAGTGGAGAGTGAGGGGGCGGGTCCAATTACAGGAAGTGGAGAGTGAGGGGGTGGATCCGATTACAGGAAGTGGAGAGAAAGGGGGCAGGTCCGATTACAGGAACTGGAGAGTGAGGGGGTGGATCCGATTACAGGAAGTGGAGAGTGAGGGGGCAGGTCCGATTACAGGAAGTGGAGAGTGAGGGGGCAGGTCCGATTACAGGAAGTGGAGAGTGAGGGGGCAGGTCCGATTACAGGAAGTGGAGAGTGAGGGGGCGGGTCCGATTACAGGAAGTGGAGAGTGAGGGGGAAGGTCCGATTACAGGAAGTGGAGAGTGAGGGGGCGGGTCCAATTACAGGAAGTGGAGAGTGAGGGGCCGGGTCCAATTACAGGAAGTGGAGAGTGAGGGGGCGGGTCCGATTACAGGAAGTGGAGAGTGAGGGGGAAGGTCCGATTACAGGAAGTGGAGAGTGAGGGGGCGGGTCCAATTACAGGAAGTGGAGAGTGAGGGGCCGGGTCCAATTACAGGAAGTGGAGAGTGAGGGGGGCGGGTCCGATTACAGGAAGTGGAGAGTGAGGGGGCGGGTCCGATTACAGGAAGTGCAGAGGAGGGGGCGGGTCCGATTACAGGAAGTGCAGAGGAGGGGGCGGGTCCGATTACAGGAAGTGAGCAGCTGTTTCTGTCCTCGTCTCTGGAAAACTCTGTCTCCTCCTCACTAATGGCTTTTCAATATGTTCTCCATCTCTACAGTGAAGCACAAGATCTGATCCTGCTTCAGACTGATATAGACAGTGTAAATATCAAAAAGATTACATATCATCTTAATAAGACATATTATTGGCAGATAGTGACAAATAATATTCATATGCATTTTATGTACGTACCTGCTATAAAGATCTCATTGATTTAGATTACAATCTTGCTTTTTGTCCATATAAATATCAGCATCTAAAGCAAATTTCATATTTTTTTCTGAATTAAACTGTTTTTCCTCCATATTTTCAGTATATCAGACTATATGAGCCATAATAGCCTGATACATCAAATATGACACTCAATAAATAAAAAAACTTTGTTTATAGATTTTTTATTATTTTGTCCAATGGTTCAATCAATGTTCCATTTAAAAAACTAGATTTTTCATATGATTTTCATAGGTGTGCTGAGCAGTTAAAACACACACAATAACTGAGGCATGATGGGAAACATGAGCTTCAGTGGACAATCAGACAGAATCAGACTTCAGAAGAGTCATATGGTTTTCGCTTAGAATAAATTAACATTAAATGAATGAATGAACCAGACAGATACTTAAACTCACATGAGCCCAAACACACACACACACACGCGCACACACGCACGCACGCGCACGCGCAAGCACACACACACACACCCCTTCTCCTCCTCTTCACTGCCAGGGTCCCCAGGCTCCGCCGGCCCCGGGGTCACAGCGGGGGTCATCGGGGGGGAAGTCGACGGGTCGGGCCTGGTTCTGGTACTCCTGCAAGCGCCGGAGCAGGAAGGCCACGAGCTCCGGGCGCTGATGGGAAACCTCCACTCGCTCCTCTGGATCCTTCTCGATGTTAAACAGCATCACCGGCTTCAGCGGCTCCGACGCCTTCAGCCCACGACCAGCAGGGGGCGCAAACCACAGAGGACAACCTGAAGGAAACCAGAGGACAACCTGAAGGAAACCAGAGGACAACCTGAAGGAAACCACAGAGGACAACCTGAAGGAAACCAGAGGACAACCTGAAGGAAACCAGAGGACAACCTGAAGGAAACCACAGAGGACAACCTGAAGGAAACCACAGAGGACAACCTGAAGGAAACCACAGAGGACAACCTGAAGGAAACCAGAGGACAACCTGAAGGAAACCACAGAGGACAACCTGAAGGAAACCACAGAGGACAACCTGAAGGAAACCACAGAGGACAACCTGAAGGAAACCACAGAGGACAACCTGAAGGAAACCACAGAGGACAACCTGAAGGAAACCACAGAGGACAACCTGAAGGAAACCAGAGGACAACCTGAAGGAAACCAGAGGACAACCTGAAGGAAACCAGAGGACAACCTGAAGGAAACCAGAGGACAACCTGAAGGAAACCAGAGGACAACCTGAAGGAAACCACAGAGGACAACCTGAATGAAACCAGAGGACAACCTGAAGGAAACCAGAGGACAACCTGAAGGAAACCAGAGGACAACCTGAAGGAAACCAGAGGACAACCTGAAGGAAACCAGAGGACAACCTGAAGGAAACCAGAGGACAACCTGAAGGAAACCAGAGGACAACCTGAAGGAAACCACAGAGGACAACCTGAAGGAAACCACAGAGGACAACCTGAAGGAAACCACAGAGGACAACCTGAAGGAAACCAGAGGACAACCTGAAGGAAACCAGAGGACAACCTGAAGGAAACCAGAGGACAACCTGAAGGAAACCACAGAGGACAACCTGAAGGAAACCACAGAGGACAACCTGAAGGAAACCACAGAGGACAACCTGAAGGAAACCAGAGGACAACCTGAAGGAAACCAGAGGACAACCTGAAGGAAACCACCATGAGCGGCAGAAACACTGAGTTTCACACATTTGTTCTTCTTCCAGAGGATTTAACAGCACAACTTCCCTTTTATGATGCCTTTACCTGGATAACCCGTCAGAAGCTTCCAGTTCTTGTAGCGAATGGCGGCGTGAACCGAGATATTAAACTCTGAACGCGACCCGAGTGCGACGGGCCGAGATGCTGCCGAGTGCAAAGAGTCCTGCAGGAACTCCCCCGACACATCATCACCTGGACCTGAAAGAGACACGCAGCTCATGTGTGATCGGGAGTGAAACCTGGTTCTGGTCTCAGTGTAAACCGGTCTCACTCACATGGCGAGTCGTCCACGAACAGCGGGTCGATGTTGTGCAGAAGCTCAACCCGAGGAGAAGCTTGACCACGACTGAAACACACACACACACACACACACACACACACACACACACACACTTCCATTAAACCTGACATTTACATCTCTTAACGAAACAAAACTGATGGAAATTTAATCTCTAAACGAAACAAAAATGAATGACATTTAAATATCTTAATGAAACAAACGAAACAAAAGTGACTGACATTTAAATCTCTTAAAGAAACAAAAGCGACAGAAATCTCAAACACACACATTTCGATTAAACCCAGAGCTCAACTGATCATCACGACTTTACTTAAATAAAATATCTAAACATTCTTAAATCAAGATGCATTTACTGGAGAGGCAGAATGACTCAAGAAATGAAGTCTTGTTTTATGAAAAAACTATCAAAATGAAGTGACTTTGTGCTTAAAACATTCTGATTTCATCAGAATAAATAATCTGGTATGTCCTTTGAATTACGGTTATTTGCAATGTTTTGTCTCAGTTCATCACTGCCAGGTGTTTATACAAACCATTTATTTTGACTCATTTGTTCCCTGATGTGGAAAACATCATTTGACCCTCTACTGATCAGATATATTTCAATACTGTCATCAAAACAGCACCACCGTGTGGAAATATAGATGATGATGTTCACGTTCACCTGATAGTGTCCCACACATTGAAGCCGTCCAGAGGTTTGGTGCCGTTGGTCGACGCCCCAGCCAGACCCACGATCGTAGGCAGCCAATCAGAGACGTGGATGAGCCCTCGACTGACACTTCCTGGCTGCTCTATCATTGGCCCGGTCACGAAGGCCACGCCCCTGACTCCGCCCTCCCAGAGCGTCCACTTCCTGCCACGCAGAGGCCAGTTATTCCCCCCCGTCAGGGTCTGACCACCATTATCTGCCCAACACAGAGGAAACAGCGCCACCTTATGGACTGATCACGACACTTACTTACTCAAGACACTTGCAATTATTTTCTTACTTAGTATTTTTGTCTTGTTTCCAGATTTACTAGACAAGAAATACTGTCTTGTTTCCTGATTTAAAAAAAAATTAAGTGAGTTTTTGCTTAAAACAAGCAAAATTATCTGCATTATGGGGTAGGAAAACAAATCTTAATTTAAATGGAAAACAAGATTATTTTTCTGACCCCATTAGACTGGAAACAAGACAAAAAATACTCAGTAAGAAAAGCATTTTTTGCAGTGTAGTTGAGGACATTTAATATTCAGCAATATTATTGATCTCCTGCATTGACAGCATTATATGAGACTGAGCTGGACGATGACATCACGGTGCGACTATATATATAAATATATGAATGAACTAAATTAATAGTCAAGTCAAGTCAAGTGTATTTATATAGCGCTTTTCACAATATAAATTGCATCAAAGCAGCTTCACAATATCAATCAAATAACATAACAATGTTTGTTTCTTAGTGAAAAAACATCCACGTTTGGTAGGGCTGATCAATGGTATTAATGCTTGGTTAATTATTTTGAATAATAACTTTTTTACAAAAAAAATGAACCATCACTGAACTTATTTAAGCTGGACTGTGACGCTATTTTCTTCAGGAAACAAACTCTGTTGCATTATTCTCCTGTTATCTCTGTAAAGCTGCTGTGAAACACTCTGTGCTGTAAAAGCGCTGTATAAATAAAGCTGACTGGACTTGACAGGTTTTTAAACCATTCATTTAGCCTTATTTGTTCCATGATGTGCAATACATCATTTGGTCCTCTATGGATCAGGCGCATTTCAGCTTTACTGTATTAGCTTTGCCCTGCTAGCAGAACAAACTGTCTACAGTAATGCAGAGGTTTCATCAATCCCATTTATGTGACTGTCATAATGTCAACTGTGACATGCTTTTTGGTTTTACTTACTTACTTTACTTTTTATAGAATCCACACATTATTGAATATTTCCGTCAATATTTCCTGTCGCTTCAATATTTCAATATTTCCTTTTGCTTCAATATTTCCTGTCGTTTCAATATTTCCTGTCGCTTCAATATTTCCTGTCGTTTCAATATTTCCTGTCGTTTCAATATTTCCTGTCGCTTCAATATTTCCTGTCGTTTCAATATTTCCTGTCGCTTCAATACTTCAATATTTCCTGTCGCTTCAATACTTCAATATTTCCTGTCGTTTCAATACTTCAATATTTCCTGTCGCTTCAATACTTCAATATTTCCTGTCGCTTCAATATTTCCTGTCGTTTCAATATTTCCTGTCGCTTCAATATTTCCTGTCGCTTCAATACTTCAATATTTCCTGTCGCTTCAATATTTCCTGTCGCTTCAATACTTCAATATTTCCTGTCGCTTCAATATTTCCTGTCGTTTCAATATTTCCTGTCGCTTCAATATTTCCTGTCGCTTCAATATTTCCTGTCGTTTCAATATTTCCTGTCGCTTCAATACTTCAATATTTCCTGTCGCTTCAATATTTCCAATATTTCCTGTCGCTTCAATATTTCCTGTCGCTTCAATATTTCCAATATTTCCTGTCGCTTCAATATTTCCTGTCGCTTCAATATTTCCTGTCGCTTCAATACTTCAATATTTCCTGTCGCTTCAATATTTCCAATATTTCCTGTCGCTTCAATATTTCCTGTCGCTTCAATATTTCCTGTCGCTTCAATACTTCAATATTTCCTGTCGCTTCAATATTTCCAATATTTCCTGTCGCTTCAATATTTCCGGTCGCTTCAATATTTGCTTCAATATTTCCTGTCGCTTCAATACTTCAATATTTCCGGTCGTTTCAATATTTCCTGTCGCTTCAATACTTCAATATTTCCAGTCGTTTCAATATTTCCTGTCGCTTCAATACTTCAATATTTCCTGTCGCTTCAATATTTCCTGTCGCTTCAATATTTCCTGTCGCTTCAATACTTCAATATTTCCTGTCGCTTCAATATTTCCAATATTTCCTGTCGCTTCAATATTTCCTGTCGCTTCAATATTTCCAATATTTCCTGTCGCTTCAATATTTCCTGTCGCTTCAATACTTCAATATTTCCGGTCGTTTCAATATTTCCTGTCGCTTCAATATTTCCTGTCGCTTCAATACTTCAATATTTCCAGTCGTTTCAATATTTCCGGTCGTTTCAATATTTCCTGTGGTGCATTGCAAGAGAAAACATTCAATACGATGTTGATGAGAACCTGTGGCGTAATTATGAGGAACGAATGGACTTAATGTAAGTTTTTTTTTTATATAGATATTTCCACCCATAAGTTTCCTTTGGTTGTTTGTTTTCTCCGGTATCTAGCATTTGAGTTTTCAAAGTATCATATTTCATATTGATAGCTGTATTTTGTTGTCCGTTGTGTAATGATTGATTGAAAGAATAAATTAATGGAAATTAATTGATGGAAATATTTGCTTATGTTGCATGATTTTAAAGTTTTGTGATTGCTAGAGCATTTTGCTAACAAAATTAGTCATTTTGGCCAGTGGGCTTCAGTTTTAGCCGGTGTGTTTACTGTATGGAGGATGTGATGTCAGAGTGGACAAATGTCGCAATCGAGAGCTAATTCTCTGGATCACTCAGCTGTTCATGAGGCACTGATGCATGTGCTAGTCAGCACTATAAATACAATAATATAGAGCTATTATAGAAGTATGACTCCCTGTAAAGCTGCTATATACATTTATACTAATATTTGGCTGTTGAATGCTTGAATCTGGTTGGTTGACGAACGTTCTAATGTGTGCAATTATTTTCAGGGAAACTCCCGGCTAAAGTAGTTCCGGCAGGTCTTGACCGCATTACAGTTCCATATCACTGCGCGTAGTTGACTGTAATAGCGTAAAATTGGATACAATTCATAAGAAGAAAAACATGCAGCCCATGCGCTTGATCTGCCATTTTCAATGTCTAACTTCACAATCAATGGAAACGTGCAGTTTTATTTTAATAAATAAAGTATATAGTCCTATCTATAATCAATAGAAAATTAAACTGAATATATAAATAAATTGATAGTCCTGCTGCACGGGTTTTTGTTTTTATTGCTGATCATATAACAAATAAATAAATAATGATAGGCCTACTTGTTAAAATGGCTTTGTTTTTCATTTATAATATTGACGCATATGTATTTCTGTCTCATTATTGCAATCTCTCTCTCTCTCTCTTTAATAACTGCATTAATAACTGCATTAGTCTGCTATCAGTGGCTCAAACCAACGTTACTCGCTCTAAAATGGTGTTTTGTAATTAGCAACGGAGGCTTGTGATTCTCGAGCGCCTCGGTACCTGTGGAGAAGATGAGAACGGTGTTGTTCCACAGCCCGGCGTCCTGAAGAGCTCGGCTGATGTTCCCAACGGCCTCATCCATCGCCGACACCATGCCAGCGTACTGGCGCCGGTGCGTGTCCTTGATGAAGCTGTAGGGGGCGACGTAGCGCTCGGGGACCTGGAGGGGCGCGTGAACCGCCTGCAGCGCCACATAGAGGAACAGCGGCTGGCCAACAGGAGAAAACGTTAGTCCTCGTTATTAACAGAAACCAGAGACGATGTGTTTCCTGCCTCTGGGCCCACGGACGCATTGCACATTTCTGGCAGCAGCAGATTTAGGGCTTTTTAAAACCTCCACAAATCATATTAGTACCGTATATAGCAGGAAAGGGCAAGAGCAATCATAAAATAAACATTTTATCTCTTGGGATGACCAGGAAGATCATGTTCTGTCAGATTAGCGGTGGGCGATATGGCAAAACAATCATATCACGATTTTTTTCAAGAAAATCACGATACACAATTTTATCACGATTTTTTTTGCATGTCACGAACTCTTGCATGTTAGTTTTACTATTTTACTATTTACTACAGCTTCATCATGTTTGCTATTAGGCTACTGTCACTTTAAGACCTGAACGCGTCCGATATACACGCTTATATGACACGCACACGATTTTCTCTCACGTTTGCTTTCACTTCAGATATTGTTAACTGTTTATGTAAACATGGTGTGTATTTGACAGTATTAGACTCAAAAGATAATTTAGTCCAGTAACCAGGCGCAGTTAGAGTGTCTGTGTGTGTGTGTCTGTGTGTGTGTGCGTGCGCATCAGTGCGCGAATGAAAAGTTTAACCGGCAGGGCTTTAAAGCACGTGCGAATGTGTCCCGTGACTGTAACTCTAGCTCTGAGTGAACACGTGATGTGAATGTGAGACGGATGGAACTGATAGAACACACTGTAACACGATACTACCATATTTCTCCAAAAGCAGATCATGGAGACATTTTAGTCGTCCACGATCAATAATCGTGACATCGCACTCACACACCCCTAAATCAGATGTGTGTGTGTGTTTGTGGGAACTGCAGGAGCGCGAGCACCTCCTCGGGCCCGTGGCGTGTGATGATGTCCTCGGCTCTCTGAGAGAAGAGTTCTGTGGAGTACTGGCCCGTGTAACGCACAGCCGGCTCCTCCCCGTCCCGCAGGTCCAGAGCGCAGCGCGTCACGTTTAGAGGAGCGATCAAAATACATCTCTGATGAGTGAAATAATGCTCTGAACCCGTCAGGTATCCTGCAAACAAACACACAAGAGCAGCACATTACGTTAACATTACGCTATTTCTACATCCTTACGCTATATCTACATCATACGCTATTTCTACATCCTTACGCTATATCTACATCATACGCTATTTCTACATCATTACGCCATTTCTACGTCATTACGCTATATCTACATCATTACGCTATTTCTACATCCTTACGCTATTTCTACATCCTTACGCTATTTCTACATCATTATGCTACTCTACGTCATTACGCTATTTCTACATCATACGCCATTGCTACATCATTACGCCATTTCTACGTCATTACGCTATTGCTACATCATTACGCTATCGCTACATCATTACGCTATTTCTACATCATACGCCATTGCTACATCATTACGCCATTTCTACGTCATTACGCTATTTCTACATCATTACGCTATTTCTACATCCTTACGCTATTTCTACGTCATTATGCTATTTCTACATCATTACGCTATATCTACGTCATACGCCATTGCTACATCATTACGCCATTTCTACGTCATTACGCTATTTCTACATCATTACGCTATTTCTACATCCTTACGCTATTTCTACGTCATTATGCTATTTCTACATCATTACGCTATATCTACGTCATACGCCATTGCTACATCATTACGCTATTTCTACGTCATTATGCTATTTCTACATCCTTACGCTATATCTACATCATACGCTATTGCTACATCATTACGCCATTTCTACGTCATTACGCTATTTCTACATCCTTACGCTATATCTACATCATTATGCTACTCTACGTCATTAGGCTATTTCTACATCATTACGCTATTTCTACATCCTTACGCTATATCTACGTCATTACGCTATTTCTACATCCTTACGCTATATCTACATCATACGCTATTGCTACATCATTACGCCATTTCTACGTCATTACGCTATTTCTACATCATTATGCTACTCTACGTCATTAGGCTATTTCTACATCATTACGCTATTTCTACATCCTTACGCTATATCTACGTCATTACGCTATATCTACATCATACGCTATTGCTACATCATTACGCCATTTCTACGTCATTACGCTATTTCTACATCCTAACGCTATATCTACATCATTATGCTACTCTACGTCATTAGGCTATTTCTACATCATTACGCAATTTCTACTATTTCTACATTACGCTATTTCTACATCCTTACGCTATTTCTACGTCATTACGCTATTTCTACATCCTAACGCTATATCTACATCATTATGCTACTCTACGTCATTAGGCTATTTCTACATCATTACGCTATTGCTACATCATTACGCCATTTCTACGTCATTACGCTATTTCTACATCTTTACGCTATATCTACATCATTATGCTACTCTACGTCATTAGGCTATTTCTACATCATTACGCAATTTCTACTATTTCTACATTACGCTATTTCTACATCCTTACGCTATATCTACATCATACGCTATTGCTACATCATTACGCCATTTCTACCTCATTACGCTATTTCTACATCCTTACGCTATATCTACATCATTATGCTATTCTACGTCATTACGCTATTTCTACATCATTACGCTATTGCTACATCATTACGCCATTTCTACGTCATTACGCTATTTCTACATCCTTACGCTATATCTACATCATTATGCTATTCTACGTCATTACCCTATTTCTACGTCATTACGCTATTGCTACATCATTACGCTATTTCTCCGTCATTACGCTTTTTCTACATCATTACGCTATTTCTACATCATTACGCTATTTCTCCGTCATTACGCTATTGCTACATCATTACGCTATTTCTACATCATTACGCTATCGCTACATCATTACGCTATCTCTACATCATTACGCTATTTCTACATCATTACGCTATTTCTACATCATTACGCTATTTCTCCGTCATTACGCTATTTCTACATCATTACGCTATTTCTACATCATTACGCTATTTCTACATCATTACGCTATTGCTACATCATTACCCTATTTCTACATCATTACGCTATTTCTACATCATTACGCTATCGATACATCATTACGCTATTTCTACATGATTACGCTATCTCTACGTCATACGCTATTTCTACGTCATTACGCTATTTCTACATCATTACGCTATTTCTACATCATTACGCTATTTCTACATGATTACGCTATCTCTACGTCATACGCTATTTCTACGTCATTACGCTATTTCTACATCATTACGCTATTTCTACATCATTACGCTATTTCTACATCATTACGCTATTGCTACATCATTACGCTCTTTCTGCATCATTACGCTATTTCTACATCATTACGCTATCTCTACGTCATACGCTATTTCTACATCATTACGCTATTTCTACATCATTATGCTATTTCTACATCATTACGCTATTGCTACATCATTATGCTATTTCTACATCATTACGCTATTGCTACATCATTACGCTATCTCTACGTCATACGCTATTTCTACATCATTACGCTATTGCTACATCATTACGCTCTTTCTATATCATTACGCTCTTTCTATATCATTACGCTCTTTCTATATCATTACGCTATTTCTACATCATTACGCTATTTCTACATCATTACGCTATTTCTACATCATTACGCTATTGCTACATCATTACGCTCTTTCTATATCATTACGCTCTTTCTATATCATTACGCTCTTTCTATATCATTACGCTATTTCTACATCATTACGCTATTTCTACATCATTACGCTATCTCTACGTCATACGCTATCTCTACGTCATACGCTATCTCTACGTCATACGCTATCTCTACATCATTACGCTATTTCTACATCATTACGCTATCTCTACATCATTACGCTATCTCTACATCATTACGCTATCTCTACGTCATACGCTATTTCTACGTCATTACGCTATTTCTACATCATTACGCTATTTCTACATCATTACGCTATTTCTACATCATTACGCTATTGCTACATCATTACGCTCTTTCTACATCATTACGCTATTTCTACATCATTACGCTATCTCTACGTCATACGCTATTTCTACATCATTACGCTATTTCTACATCATTACGCTATCTCTACGTCATACGCTATCTCTACATCATTACGCTATTTCTACATCATTACGCTATCTCTACATCATTACGCTATTTCTACATCATTACGCTATCTCTACGTCATACGCTATTTCTACGTCATTACGCTATTTCTACATCATTACGCTATTTCTACATCATTACGCTATTTCTACATCATTACGCTATTGCTACATCATTACGCTCTTTCTACATCATTACGCTATTTCTACATCATTACGCTATCTCTACGTCATACGCTATTTCTACATCATTACGCTATTTCTACATCATTACGCTATTTCTACATCATTACGCTATTTCTACATCATTACGCTATTGCTACATCATTATGCTATTTCTACATCATTACGCTATTGCTACATCATTACGCTATTTCTACATCATTACGCTATTGCTACATCATTACGCTATTTCTACATCATTACGCTATTGCTACATCATTACGCTATTTCTACATCATTACGCTATTGCTACATCATTACGCTCTTTCTATATCATTACGCTCTTTCTACATCATTACGCTATTTCTACATCATTACGCTATTTCTACATCATTACGCTATTTCTACATCATTACGCTATCTCTACGTCATACGCTATTTCTACATCATTACGCTATTGCTACATTATTACGCTCTTTCTATATCATTACGCTCTTTCTACATCATTACGCTATTTCTACATCATTACGCTATTTCTACATCATTACGCTATTTCTACATCATTACGCTATCTCTACGTCATACGCTATTTCTACATCATTACGCTATTGCTACATCATTACGCTCTTTCTATATCATTACGCTCTTTCTATATCATTACGCTATTTCTACATCATTACGCTATTTCTACATCATTACGCTATCTCTACGTCATACGCTATCTCTACATCATTACGCTATTTCTACATCATTACGCTATTTCTACATCATTACGCTATTTCTCCGTCATTACGCTATTTCTACATCATTACGCTATTTCTACATCATTACGCTATTTCTACATCATTACGCTATTTCTACATCATTACGCTATTGCTACATCATTACGCTATTGCTACATCATTACGCTATTTCTACATCATTACGCTATCGCTACATCATTACGCTATCTCTACATCATTACGCTATTTCTACATCATTACGCTATCTCTACGTCATACGCTATTGCTACATCATTACGCTCTTTCTACATCATTACGCTATTTCTACATCATTACGCTATTTCTACATTACGCTATTTCTACATCATTACGCTATCTCTACGTCATACGCTATTTCTACATCATTACGCTATTTCTACATCATTACGCTATTTCTACATCATTACGCTATTTCTACATCATTATGCTATTTCTACATCATTACGCTATCTCTACGTCATACGCTATTTCTACGTCATTACGCTATTTCTACGTCATTGCACATGCGCAGTCTCCGTTTTATTTCCAATCCGATCAATGATGTTCTCTCGATCGGATTAGAAAAGGAATCTCGTTGGGATCGACCTCAGTCGGATCGATTGAGGCGTTTTACATGAACGCTTTTCAGAGCCATTGATCCGTGACCTCCAGAACTAACGGATGATTAGGTTGACTGTAGCGTGGCCAGTGAGTGACTGGGATCGTACCGAAGAAGGTCTGGAAGCCTCGGCGGGTGGGCAGACAGTCCTTCCGGAACATTCCCAGATGCCACTTTCCCACCATGTGTGTGGCGTAGCCGGCGTCCCGCAGGAGCTCGGGCAGCAGCTTCTCGTCCAGAGGAACACAGTACGGCTGACAGGGCCAGATGATCTCGTGCTGCAGCCCCGTGCGGATCTGGACACACACACACACACACACACACTCAATATACCACCGTGCAGATCTGGACACACACACACACACACACACTCAATATACCACCGTGCGGATCTGGACACACACACACACACACACACACACACTCAATATACCACCGTGCGGATCTGGACACACACACACACTCAATATACCACCGTGCGGATCTGGACACACACACACACACACACACACTCAGTATACCACCGTGCGGATCTGGACACACACACACACACACACACTCAATATACCACCGTGCGGATCTGGACACACACACACACACTCAGTATACCACCGTGCGGATCTGGACACACACACACACACACACACTCAATATACCACCGTGCGGATCTGGACACACACACACACTCAATATACCACCGTGCGGATCTGGACACACACACACACACACACACTCAATATACCACCGTGCGGATCTGGACACACACACACACACACACTCAATATACCACCGTGCGGATCTGGACACACACACACACACACACACTCAATATACCACCGTGCGGATCTGGACACACACACACACACACACTCAATATACCACCGTGCGGATCTGGACACACACACACACACACACGCTCAATATACCACCGTGCGGATCTGGACACACACACACACACACACACACACACACACACACACTCAATATACCATCGCGCGGATCTGGACACACACACACACTCAATATACCATAGTGCGGATCTGGACACACACACACACACACACACACACACACACACACTCAATATACCATCGTGCGGATCTGGACACACACACACAAACTCAATATACCACCGTGCGGATCTGGACACACACACATAAACCCGTTGCCTTAAAATATAAAACATAAAATATAAAAAAATCACTCTCCAGAACATTCTCATTCACGGTTCCTTGCCGGTGGAACGCGAACGCAGAGTCGCTGACAGCTAGCGCTGTTCGATCCCGGACTTTTTGGAATCGATTCCGATTCCTGTTTCTGAATCGATTCCTCACTGTTATTTTCTAATTTTTTTTTAAAAAATACCAACACCGTGTCTAACATTGTCGCGTGTTACCGCCACACAGAGAGAAACGGTTTGTGTAAAAAAAAAATCGACTCTCAATTCCCAACGCCTCGGAATCGATTCCCTGCCCTACCAGCTGGAACTCATCTAAATCACTACAAATAATAATAATAATAAAAGATTTCCTTTTCCTTTAACCCTGCTACTCTGAGCAATGCCTGAACTGCTGTTTCTGCCTCTTTTGGATATATAAATAAATAGACTGAATTGATATTAATAATGGAAGATGCGTATGACCAATGAATATGGTATTAAAGGGAGAGTTCACCCAAAAATGAAAATTAGCCCATGATTTACTCACACTCAAGTCATCCAGGTGTGTGTGACACTCTTCAGACGAACACAATCAGAGTTACAGCCAAACACTATTCAGACACCAGATATCATTTTTGAAATGTTTTCACTAGTGTGTGACACTGTAGTTCATTAACGTTAGTGAGGAGAGCAAAATAACGTAAACTGTGACATATTATACCCTAATAATCTTCATACAGTGACTACCAGTAACAGCGGAATAGTGACCTCTGACCCCACGCATGCCCTCTGACAACTACACATGACCTCTGACCGCATGACCTCTGACACCTACACATGACCTCTGACCGCATGCCCTCTGACACCTACACATGACCTCTGACCCCACGCATGCCCTCTGACACCTACACATGACCTCTGACACCTACACATGCCCTCTGACACCTACACATGACCTCTGACCCCACGCATGCCCTCTGACACCTACACATGACCTCTGACCCCACGCATGACGTATTGACGAACTCGGAAAAGCAGAGGATTGAGGAAAACAAAACAGGTCACGAATTAGAAGTTTAAAATGATGAGTTTTAAAGAGAAATGTGGGAGGAGCTTGAGTTTGAACGCCGACTCTGACCTGAGCTTATGCTACTCCTACATTATAGGTCATGCGTGGGGTCAGAGGTCAGAGGTTTTCTTCACTTCATAAGCAATTTATTAACCCCTGGAGGCGTATGGATTACTTTTACGATGGATTGATTTTCTCAGGCACCATTCACTGCCATTATAAAGCTGGGAAGAGCAGACTATTTTTTAATATAAGGGATTGTGTTTGACTGAGAGGAGGAAGTCATTTACACCTAGGATGACTTGAGAGTGAATAAATCATGGTAAAATATTAATTTTTGGGAGAATTATTCCTTTAAACAGGTCCATGTTATACATATATTGTGCTATACCATAGACTGTAAAAAGTGCCATACAGAAAAATGAAACACATGAATAAAAACTACATTGTAAAAACTTGACTCCATTTGAACTCTACTTCCTTAAATTCAAATTCAGGAAATGAATTGTTTGTCGGTTGAGTTCTGAACTCTGATACCAACACAACATCCCTTTCTCCGAGCATATGATGGCATAATTGATTAGTTATTATGATGAATGATGGATTGATTAGTGACCTGGTATCGGCCGGTCATCAGCTGGTTTCGGGATGGAGTGCAAAGCGGCTGAACATAGTAGTTCTCCAGCCGAACCCCCTGAGCCGACAGCCGGTCCAGATGAGGAGTTCTGATCTCAGAACCGTGATATCCCACATCATTCCA
>CM060636.1:478662-491162 GCA_030578275.1 Meda fulgida | reverse complement strand
GTATGATATGAGGGTCACCTGTGTATGATATGAGGGTCACCTGTCTATGATATGAGGGTCACCTGTGTATGATATGAGGGTCACCTCTGTATGATATGAGGGTCACCTGTGTATGATATGAGGGTCACCTGTGTATGATATGAGGGTCACCTGTGTATGACATGAGGGTCACCAGTGTATGATATGAGGGTCACCTGTCTATCATATGAGGGTCACCTGTGTATGATATGAGGGTCACCAGTGTATGATATGAGGGTCACCAGTGTATGATATGAGGGTCACCTGTGTATGACATGAGGGTCACCTGTGTATGACATGAGGGTCACCAGTGTATGATATGAGGGTCACCTGTCTATGATATGAGGGTCACCTGTCTATGATATGAGGGTCACCTGTGTATGATATGAGGGTCACCTGTCTATGATATGAGGGTCACCTGTGTATGATATGAGGGTCACCAGTCTATGATATGAGGGTCACCTGTGTATGATATGAGGGTCACCTGTGTATTATATGAGGGTCACCTGTGTATGATATGAGGGTCACCTGTCTATGATATGAGGGTCACCAGTGTATGATATGAGGGTCACCTGTGTATTATATGAGGGTCACCTGTGTATGATATGAGGGTCACCTGTGTATGATATGAGGGCCACCTCTGTATGATATGAGGGTCACCTGTGTATCATATGAGGGTCACCTGTGTATGATATGAGGGTCACCTGTCTATGATATGAGGGTCACCTGTGTATGATATGAGGGTCACCTGTCTATGATATGAGGGTCACCTGTGTATGATATGAGGGTCACCTGTGTATTATATGAGGGTCACCTGTGTATGATATGAGGGTCACCTGTCTATGATATGAGGGTCACCAGTGTATGATATGAGGGTCACCTGTGTATTATATGAGGGTCACCTGTGTATGATATGAGGGTCACCTGTGTATGATATGAGGGCCACCTCTGGTTTGATATGAGGGTCACCTGTGTATTCATTTGTGGGTCACCTGTGTATGATATTTGAGGGTCACCTGTCTATGATATTGAGGGTCACCTGTGTATGATATGAGGGTCACCTGTCTATGATATGCAGGGTCTACCTGTGTCATGATATGAGGGTCTCTGTGTATCATAGAGGGTCACCTGTGTATGATATGAGGGTCACCTGTCTATGATAGGAGGGTCACCTGTGTATGATATGAGGGTTCACCTGTGTATTTATATGTGGGTTCACCTGTGTATGATATGAGGAGTCACCTGGTGTATGATTATGAGGAGCACCTCTGTATGATTATGCAGGTCACCTGTGTATGATATGAGCATCGCTGTATGTTATGAGGTGTCACCTGTTGTATGATTGAGGGCCACATCTGTATGATATGGGGCTCCACTGTGTATGATATGGAGGGTCACCTGTCTATGATATGAGGGACACCAGTGTTATGATATGAGGGCCACCTCTGTATGATATGAGGGTACCGGTGTATGATATTGAGGGTCACCTTGTATGATATGAGGGCCACCTCTGTATGATATGAGGGTCTCCTCGTCTATGATTATGAGGGTCACCTGTCTATGATATGTGGGTACCTGTGTATGATATGAGGCCACCTCTGTATGATATGAGGGTCACCTGGGTATGATTTATGGGTCACTGTCTATGATTGAGGGCCACCTCTGTATGTTATGAGGGTCACCTGTATATGATTTTGATGGTCACCTCTCTCTTTGATTGAGGGTCACCTGTTATGATATGAGGGTCACCAGTGTATGATATGTGGGCACCTCGTATGATTTGAGGGTCTCATGTCTATGATTTGAGGGTCACCTGTCTATGTTATGAGGGGTCACCAGTGTTATGTTATGAGGGCCACCTCTGTATGATATGAGGGTCACTGTGTATGATTGTGGTTCACTCTGTTTGATATGGGTGCCACCTCTGTATGATATGAGGGTCACTGTTTATGATATGAGGGTCACCTGTCTATGATATGAGGGTCACTGTCAGTGTATGAGATGAGGGCACCTCTGTATGATATGAGGGTCACCTGTGTATGACTATGACGGAGTCACCTGTCTTGATATGAGGGCCACCTCTGTATGTTAGGAGGGTCACCTGTCTATGATATGATGGTCACTGTCTATGATATGAGGGCACCTGTCTAATGATATGTGGGTCATACAGTTGTGTGAATTGAGGGACCACCATCTGTATGATAGAGGGGTCACCTGTCTATGGGATATGAGGGTCACTGTGTATGGATATGAGGATGGCTCGCAGGGGAACGCCGGCCAGCTGCATTGGAATCTGCACTGCAGGAATCTATGAAGCCTGCATCACTATGTCTGCATCGGTCAGTTTTTGCAGAAACGTTTCGTGACTTAGGCCCAACCCCAGCGACGCACCAAATCACGATCTAATCCGTCACGTGTCACTCATACACTCACGCGATAATTCCCCAATCTTACCCTCGCGCTCGATCCATCTGAAGCAGAGAGAAACCACCGCGGCACATTCACTATCAATAACGATAAATAATGATGATATGGTTATAAGTCTCTGGAAAGGTGTTTCATGTGTTTCTATGGTGTTATGAGGGGTTTTTAGGCAGTAGTTGCTAGTATTTTTAAGGCTGGGGGTTATTTTTTCATTTCCACTCAGGTAATAACAGAGGGACAACTTGTACAAAAAGTATGGCCATGAGATTATGGAGTTAAGGGTATCTGGTAAGGTTGTTTAAATTGTTTTTTCTTTTATGGTTTTATGGGGTTTTTGTATGTTTGCCAAACATGGGTATTTTTTTCATGTTTACGAAGCACTCTCTCCTTAAAACACCACAGAGGGCCTTATCTTGCATCCCAGCGCTATTGACTCGCCCACCACAGACTTACTCGCGCTTTGCGCTTGACTCTTTTAATGTAATATATTTATATTTATAATATATATATATATATTATATATATCTTTTTATTTTTATATATAAAAATGGAAACTAAATTATTTACTTTTATAAAAGAAAAATATGAACCACCACTGATACTTAATGACAGCTTGAACTGTGGACGATATTTTCTCAGGAAACAAACTCTGTTGACTTTTTGTCCTGTTATCTCTGTAAAGCTGCTGTGAAACACTCTGTGCCCTGTTAAAAAGCGCTGTATATATAAGCTGACGGGACTTGAGGAATTATTCAAACGCTGCTAGGAAGTCACACACTCAACCCTATGACTCACTGATGGTTTCATCACTTTGAGGCTCTAGTGTAAGTGGGTATTTAATGAAGTAAGCGGCGTTTTGTACAGCTCCTTAATGTTCGTATTGCTGTGTCATTACACTTTTAACCAGATGAGGGCGATCTGTGTGTGTGTGTGTGTCATGGGGAGGTGAGTGCCCCGCTGCTTTATGATGGATAAGGCGTGGGCAGAAAACCAGACTGATGTTACTGTCATACACACACAATCACTCACACACACACTTCTTCAGTTTCTCTACTTTACGCACCCTTAGCTCCTTCAGCTCTCAGACTGATGTAAATGTTATGATGTGTGTGTTGTGTGATGTGGGTGTGTGTGTGTGTGTGGGTGTGTGTGTGCGTAGTGTGTGAGAGTGTGTGTGTGTGTGTGATGTTGTGTGTGTGTGTGTGTGTGTGTGTGAGTGTGATGTGTGAGAGTGTGTGAGTTGGTGTGTGTGTGAGTGTGTGTGTGTGGGTGTGTGTGTGTGGTGTGTGTAGTGTGTGTGTGTGTGAGTGTGTGTGTGTGTGAGTGTGAGTGAGTGTGATTGTGTGTGTGTGTGTGGGTGTGAGTGATGTGTGTGTGAGTCGTGAGTGTGTTGAGTGAGTGTGTGTGTGTGTGTGTGTGTGTGTAGATGTGTGTTGCTGTGTGTGTGTGTGAGTGAGTGTGTGTGAGAGTGTGCCTGTTGTGTGTCTAGTGTGTGTGTGGGTGTGTGTGTCGGTGTGGGTGTGGTGGGTGTGTAGTGTGTCGTGTGTGTGTGTGAGTTTGTGGTGTGTGGGAGTGTGGGAGTAGTGAGAGTGTGTGTGTGTGTGTGTGTGTTTGTGTGTTATTGCGCGCACCGCAGATCGTGGGGAAGCTCGGGACCCGGAGCTGTGTGAGCAGAGAAAACTCTCCAGGGTGTGTTATGGGTAATACCAGTGACCTCAGCGGAGGACACGCACGCGGGGTCTGCATGTGATGATGTTGGTTTGGCCCACCTGAGAAATCATAAATCATCATCTTTCAATCAGATTGCTTTTGCGCTCAGTTACAGGTGTTTGTACTTATAAAGTGGATTCTCATCAGATCATCGACAAATTCTTTAAATAAAAAAATATCTGTCTTTAGGCTGCTGCTATGCAGTTGATAGGTGTGTTCTGAGTGTTTTAAGGCTGTTGTTTATTGCAGTTTTTGGGGATGTTCTGAGTGTTTTAGGCTGCTGCTATGCAGTTGCTATGGTGTTCTGAGTGTTTTAGGCTGTTGCTTTGCAGTTGCTAGGGGTGTTAGGGTGTTTTAGTGCTGCTTTGCAGTTGCTAGGGTGTTATGAGTGTTTTAGGTGTTGTTATGCGGTAGTTATTGGGGTTGCTCTGGGTGTTTTAGCTGGCTGCTTTGACAGTTGCTAGGGTGTTCTGTGTGTTTTAGGCTGTTGTTATGCGTGTTATTGAGGTGTTCTGAGTGTTTTTTAGGCTGTTGTTTTTATGCAGTTATTGGGGTTGTTCTGAGTGTTTTAGGCTGATGCTATGCAGTTGCTATGGTCGTTCTGAGGGTTTTTAGGCTGTGCTTTGCAGGTTGCATGGGTTTGTTCTGGGTGTTTTAGGCTGATGATTTGCAGTTGCTTAGGGTGTTGTGGTGTTTTAGGCTGTTGGTTTTGAGGTTTTTGGGGTGCTCTGGGTGTTTTAGGCTGCTGCTTTGCTGTTGCTAGGGGTGTTCTGGTGTTTTATTTAGGCTGTTGTTATGCGGTTCTGGAGAGTGTTATGAGTGTTTTAGGCTGCCTGCTTTTGCAGTTGCTTAGGGTGCTCTGGGTCGTTTTAGGCTGTTGTATGCAGTTGCCTATCGTGTTCTGAGGTGTTTTTGGCTGCTGCTTTGCAGTTGTGTTAGGTATTATGAGTGTTTTTGGCTGTTGTATGCAGTTTTTGGGTGTTCTGAGTGTTTTAGGATGTTGTTATGCAGTTATTGGGGTAGTTCTGAGTGGTTTAGGATGGATGCTTTGCAGTTGTAGGTGTTCTGGGTGTTTTTGGCCTGCTTTTGCTATGCAGTTGCTAGGGTTGTTTGGGTGTTTTAGGCTGCTGCTATGGCAGGTTGCTAGGGTGTTATGTTATGTAGTGTTTTAGGCTGTTGTTTTGTGGTGATTGGGGGTTCTGAGTGTTTTAGCTGCTGCTTTGCAGTTGCTAGGGGTTGGTTCGGGAGTTTTTGGCTGTTTGCTATGCAGTCGCTAGGGTGTTGTGGGTGTTTTGGCTGCTGCTTTGCAGTTGCTTAGGGTGTTGTGAGTGTTTGGCTGTTGTTATGTATGTGGTTTATTTGTTTGTTCTGAGTGTTTTAGGCTCTGCTTTGCAGTTGCTAGGGTGTTCTGATGTTTTTGGCGGCCGCTATGCAGTTGCTAGGGTTTTATGAGTGTTTTAGGCTGTTGTTATGCGGTTATTGGGGTGTTCTGGACGTGTTTTAGCTGCTGCTATGCAGTTGCTAGGGTTGTTATGAGTGTTTTAGGCTGTTGTTATGCGGTTATTGGGGTGTTCTGAGTGTTGTAGGGCTGTTGCTTTGCGGTTATTAGGCTGTCGCTTAATAAGCAGTTTTTCTCTCTCTCACCTTGGGCAGTGTGTTGGATAACTGCCGGTCGAGCAGCGGTGTGAATCGTCTCCTTTTTACCAGGAACCTTCCCGAAGGGTGAAAGGTCAATCACACCCCACTCCCTCCATCACCAGTTTACACTCCGTCCGACTGGCCCGAACCAGTTCGTCTTCTGAAACGGGTCTGCATAACAGGACCAGAGAGAGACACTTAACTCACATCTGCGTCATCAATTTCAAGGTTTTTTATTTAAGGGATGCAATTATTTTAAATGAGTAATAATTATTCCTGTTTTTACTGTATTTTGATTAAATAAATGCGCCTTTGTGAGCAGAAGAGATCTTCAAAAACATTGAACGTTTGAAGGCTCGTGTTAATATATAATTTGATGATATAAGACATCAGCATCCACTCACTTGTATCCGAGGTCTCTCCAGGTTTTTGGAAGTAGTGGTGGCTGTTCCCAGCCTGCATGGGAAAACACATGGGCAATTTGTCTTCAGCAGTCATAGAACGCCACTGACCCGGCTAGTGGCGTTCCGCGAAAACGCTCCTCTTCGGGAAGCCACTGAACCAGTCACACACACAGTTCATCATTCCAGCCATTCATTCAGCATCCACACTCCTCTTTTTAAGCGTTTTCTATGGCAGTTGCTAAGGATGTTTTGAGTTGTTTTAGACTGTTGCTTTGCAGTTGCTATGGTGTTCTGAGTGTTTAGGCTGTTTCTATGCAGTTAGTTATTAGGGTGTTTGAGGGTTTATCTGTTTCTATGCGGTTGCTAAGGTGTTTGAGTGTTGTAAATTGTTGCTATGCAGTTGCTAAGGTGTTCTGAGTGTTTTGACTTGCTATGCTAGTTGCTTGGTGTTCTGAGTGTTTTAGAATGTGCTATTGCAGTTTGTAAGGTGTTTGAGTGTTTTAGACTTTTGCTATGCAGTTGCTAGGGTGTTCTGTGTGGTTTAGCTGTTTCTTTGCAGTTATTAGTGTGTTCTGAGGTTTTAGGCAGTTGCTAGGGTGTTCTGAGTGTTTTAGGCTGTTTCTATGCGGTTGCTAGGGTTTGTTCTGTATGGTTTTAGGTGGTTTTCTATGCGGTTTCTAGGGTTTGTTATGGGGTGTATGGCTGTTGCTATTGCGGTTTCTAGGGTGTTCATGGTGTGTTAGGCTGTTTCTATAGTTATTAGGGTGATTAATGAATGTTTTATGTGGTGCTAGGGTGTCTGTGTGTTTTAGCTGTTCTCTACAGTTATTAGGGTTGTTTCTGAGTGTTTAACGCTGTGCTATGCGGTTTCTAGGTGTTCTGAGTGTTTTAGGCTGTTTCTACAGTTATTTAGGGTCTGAGTGTTATACGTGTTTCTATGCTGTTGCTAGGGATGGTTCTGAGTGTTTTAGGGCTGTTTCTACAGTTAATAGGGGTGGTTATGAGTAGTTTAGCGCGGTGGCTTATGCATGATTCTAGGGTGTTCTGCGTGTTTTAGGGATGTTTCTATAGTTATTAGGTGTTTTGAGTGTGTTAGGCTCGTTGCTATGCTGTTTGCTAGGGTGTTCTGATGTTTTAGGTGCTTTCTACAGTTATTAGGGATGTTCTGAGTGTTTATGCTGTTGCTATGCTGTTGCTAGGGTGTTCTGAGTGTTTAGGCTGCTTTCTTACAGTTTTAGGTGTTTCTGATGCTCTCCTTCTGAAGGTAGCCCCCACTGAAAACAAACCAGTCACAGTAACACATCATTCGTTCCAGATCATTCCAGCCCCCCCCCCCCCCCCCCCCCCCCCCCCCCCCACCCCCCAAACAGCTCCTTCCTGTCACGTGACTCACCCACATTGTTGAACTGGCCGTAGGATTCCTGGCTTTGGCGCACAACGTATGGTACGGTAGTCCTGATGCCATTGCGATTGGGGTTTCACACTGATGGAGGTCTAAGGGGGTTCACCATCATGATCCAGTCGCTGAGTACTTCCCCACTTCTCCCGAGTTGAATGATTCCGTAACTGTCAATCACAACTCACATGTATTAATCATGCCTCAGTAGTTAAGAATCTGTAAGGTTTGTCAGTGTGGTGGCTGACACGAAAGCCGATGGCGGTCAGTTAGTTGCGGACTCCTGGTGCGGCCCGATCATGGGCAGCAGGTCCGGTGTGTCGTATTCGGCCGGCACGATGTTGAATGATGTCAGCGCTCTTCAGAAACCGGCACCATCTCATGCCATTTCAACATGATCCATTATCCGGTCCAGGTCCGACTCGAACAGCTCCTTCCCGAACCTTCAACACACATCAGTTTTTTACTGGCATACAAAGATACTGTTTTATGAAGTCGGAATATAATATTTTTGATTAGAGACCAGAATAAAAATATGGACAGACTAGAATGAATAGAAAATATTAAATAATTGAAATGAAACAGAAAATCTATAGAACATAGCATAAATTAATGAGAACAGAATGGAATAGAAAATATGTAACTGCCTAAAAATGTAATAAAACAAAATATCTTATAGAACAGATTAGATAGATCGATAAAAAAAATTGAACAGAATTGAATAGAAAAGATTCAAATAGAATAAATACAGATAGAATAAGAAAAAGATTGAAATAGAATAAAACTTGAATAAGCTTATAAAGATTAGGAATAGGACCAGAATAAAAAAAAACATTCTGACTGCTCTGTGATTGGACGCTGCAACGGTGTAAGACTGCGCTGTGATTGGATGGCTGCTATGGTGTAAGACTGCGCTGTGATTGGACCGGCTTCAGTGTACGACTTGCGCTGTGATTGGACGCGGCTATGGTGTACGGCTCGCTGTGATTGGACCCGGCTACAGTGTACGACTGTGCTGTGATTGGTCGCGCTGGATTGGATGCTGCTAGGTGTTCGACCTGCGCTGTGCTCTGGACTCGGCTACAGTGTACATACTGCGCTAGTGATTGGATGCTCGCTATGGTGTACGACTGCGCTGTCTGTGATTGGCGGGCAATGGTGTACGGATGCGCTGTGATTGGTCGCTGCTTGCTTCGGTGTACGGACTGCGCTGTGATTGACGTGGGCTACGGTTGTACGACTGCGCTGTGATGGTACGCTGCCATGGATTACGGTTGTACGAATTGCGCTGTGATTGGACATGTCTTCGGTGTACGACTGCGCTGGTGATTGGACGCTGCTACCGGTGTACGAACTGGGCTGTGATTGGATGTGGCTACGGTTTTGTACGACTGCGCTTGTGATTGGTTGTGCCATGGGGCTTCGGTGTACGACTGCGCTGTGATTGGGACAGGGCTTCGTGTGTACGAGGCGCTGTGATTGGGACGCTGCAACGGGTGTACGACATGCACTGTGATGGACGCTGCTATGGTGTACGACTGTGCTGTGATTGGGCGTTGGCTTACGGTGTACGGACTGCGACTGTGATTGGACACGGCTACTGTGTAATCTTATGCGCTTGTGATTGGTTGCTGCTAATGGTGTACGGCTGCGCTGTGATTGGATGCTGCTATGGTGTACAAAACTGCGCTTGTGATTGGACGTGGCAATGGTGTACGATCTGCGCTAGGGTGTTTGGACGCTGCCTACGGTGTACGACTGCGCGGTGATTGGACGCTGCACGCGTGTTCGACTGCGCTGTGATTGGACGTGGCTTACGCGTTGTACGACTGCGCTGTGTTTGGACGCTGCCATGGCTACGGTGTAACGACTGCGCTGTTGGACATGGCCTACGGTGTACGACTGCGCTGTGATTGACGATTGCTTCGGTGTACGACTGCGCTGTGATTGGACGTGCTATGGTTTAGTACGACTGCGCTTAGTGATGGACGCTGCTTCGGTGTGCGACCTGGCTGTGATTGGGCGTGGCTACGGTGTACGGACTGCGCTGTGATTGGACACGGCTACAGTGTCGGACTGCGCTGTGATTGGAGTGGCTACGGTGTACGTCTGCGCTGTGATTGGACGCCGGCCATGGCTTACGCGTGTTACGGACTGCCACGCTGTGTTTGAGACTGGCTACGGGTGTACGACTGGCGCTGTTGTTATTGGACGCTGCTACGGTGTACGACTGACGCGTGTGGATGGACGCTGCTATGGTGTACGACTGCGCTGTGTTGGACGCTGCTACGGTGTTGCGCACTGATGCTGTGATTGGGCGTGGTACGGTGTACGACTGCGTGTGATTGGATCACGGCTACAGTGTACGACTGCGCTGTGATTGGACGCGGCTATGGTGTTACGACTGCGCTGTGATTGGACACGGATACAGTGTATCACGCTGTGATGTGAATGGAGGGGCTATTGGTGTACGGCTGCGCACTGTGATTGGTACCTGGGCATACGGTGTTCGAAATGTAGCTGTGAATTGGACGCGGGGCTATGGTGTAGGACTGCGCTGTGATTGGTTGCTGCTATGATGTACGAATGCGCTGTGATTGGACACGGCGGCTACATTGTACCGTCTGTGCTGTGTGATTGGACGCGCTGGATTGGATGCATGCTATGGTGTACGGACTGTTGCTGTGATTGGAAGGCTACTGTGTACACTGGCTGTGATTGGATGCTGCTATGGTGTTGGCTGCGCTGGGTTGGATGCTGCTATGGTGTTACGTCTGCGCTGTGATTGGACGTGGCTATGGTGTACGACTGCGCTGTGATTGGACGCTGCTACGGTGTACACTGCGCTGTGATTGGACGTGGCTACAGTGTACGACTGCCGCTGTGATGGACGCTGACATGGCTACGGTTTGTTGTGCTATGTCTGCGCTGTGATTGGACATGGCTTCGGTGTCCGACTGCGCTGTGATGGAGTTGCTACGGTGTCGGACAGCGACTGTGATTGGACGCTGCTAGGTGTACGACTGCGCTGTGATTGGGACGACTTCTTCGGTGTTCGACTGCGCTGTTGATTTGGACGCTGTGCTACGGTGTACGTGCTGCGCTGTGATTGGACGCTGATATGGTGTCGACTGCGACTGTGATTGGACGCTCTACGGTGTACGTGACTGCGCTGTGATTGACGCTGGGCTATGGTGTTTCGACTGCGCTGTGATGGAGCTTCTACGGTGTTCGACTGCGCTTTGACTTGGGCGCGGCTATGGTTGTACGGCTGCGCTGTGATGATGGACACGGCTACAGTGTAGGTCTGTGCTGTGATTGACGCGCTGGATTGGATGTGCTATGGTGTACGACTGTGCTGTGATTGGAACACGGTACGTGTACAATGCGCTATGATTTGGTGATTGGATGATGCTATGGTGTACGGCTTGCCGCTGTGATTGGATGCTGCTTGGTGTACGACTGCGCGGTGATTGGACCGTGGCTATGGGTGTACGACGCGCTGTGATTGGACGCTGACTACGGTGTACGACTGCGGCTGTGATTGGACGTGGGTACGTGTTACGACTGCGCTTTGTTTGGCCGCTGCATGGCTACGGTGTCAATGTTAGACTGCGCTGTGATGGGGACATGGGGCAGTGTACGTACTGCGCTGTGATTGGACGCTGCTAGGTTTGTTCGACTGCGCTGTGATGGAACGCTGCTTTGGTGTAACGACTGCGCTGTGATTGGACGCGTCTACGGTGTAAGACTGCGCTGGATTGGACGATGCTACGGTGTACGGGACTGCCTGGATTGGGCGTTGGTACAGTGTACGACTGACGCTGTGATTGGACGCTGTTATGGTGACGACTGCGCTGTGATTGGACGCTGCTATGGTGTACGACTGCGCTGTGATTGGACGCTGCTATGGTGTACGACTGCGCTGTGATTGGTCGCTTCTACGGTGTACGACTGCGCTTGTGATTTGGACGATGTAAGGGTGTACGACCTGCGCTGTGATTGGGCGTGGCTACAGTGTACGATGCGCTGTGATCGGGTAGCTTTCTACGGTGTCCGGACTGGCTGTGATTGACGCTGCAACGGTGTAAGTCTGCGCTGTGATGGCGATGCTATGGTGTACGACTCGCGCTGTGATGACGCTTCTACGGTGTACGACTGCGCTAGTGATTGGACGCTGCTCTACGGTGGTCTCTGACTGGCGGAAAACGCCGTCTCGGACTCCAGAGTCCTGCAGAACCATCTTCTCTCGCTCTCATTGGGTCCGAACAGCAGCCGTCGCGCTCCTGAAGAGGTAATACGAGCCCTCCAGATCCGGATTCAGAAGCTCCGCCCCCAGGGGCCTTCACCTCGGGACAACGGTCGCCGTGACGACGTACTGGTGGTGCATGGGACGATGGGGTGCTGGAATCGATCATGCTACCAGTTCACGCGCCCAAGAAACCTGTGATCAAGTCACAGTTTAACAGGAAGCTTTGATTGATACCTAATTATGATGATTTCTAAAGCATTGTCATAGTAGAGACAAGCGCACAGACATTATAACAATACAAATCAGGCAGGAAATGGGCACTTTGAGTGTGTCGGCAACGATTAATCGCATCCAAACAAAAGTTTGTGTTTACATAATATATGGTGTGTGTGTACTGTGTATTTAAGAACTATTTGCATGTATATGTTTATATATAGTGGGATTTATTTTATATTATATACTTAAATATTTATATTTCATATACAAATATTTAAAAATTAAATCTTAAAAGATACATGCATGTGTGTGTATTTATATATAAAAATAATCAACACACACAGCACACACACATATAATTATGTAAACCAAAAACTTTTTATTTTGGATGCGATTATCTCGAGTACTGCGGCCCAGCACTAAATGTAAGTGAGCTATCAGA
>CM060636.1:446162-473662 GCA_030578275.1 Meda fulgida | reverse complement strand
CACATGATCCTTCAGAAATCACTCTAATATGAGGATCTGATGCTCAATAAACATTTATGATTATTATCAGTGTTGAAAACAGTTATTTACACTTTTAGATAGCGATAGAAAGTTAAAAAGAACAGAATTTATCTTTATAACTTTAAACACTACCATTTCAAAGTTTGTTGTCAGTAAGAATTTTTATTACATTTTTTTGGGGAGAAAGAAATAAAGAAAATCAATACTTTTATTCATCAAGGATTAATTAAATTGATCAAAAGTGACAGTAAAGAAATTTAAGGTGTTACAAAATATTCTATTTCAAATAAATGCTGTTCTTTTCAACTTTCTATTCATCAAAGAATCCTGAATACAGAAAACAGTTATTTTAAATTGTCATAATAATAATGTTTTTATTTTATTTTTTTTTATTTTATCAGAGACTACTTTTAAAAAGTGTGTGACCTAACATATGGTTTGTGGCCTAACGTGGGGTGTGACCTAACATATGGGGTGTGGCCTAACGTGGGGTGTGACCTAACATATGGGGTGTGTGAACTAACATGTGTGGGGTGTGGCCTAACATTTGTGGGGTGTGGCCTAACATATGGGGTGTGTGACCAAACATATGGGGTGTGTGACCTAACATATGAGGTGTGGCCTAACATATGGGGTGTGTGAACTAACATATGGGGTGTGGCCTAACATATGGGGTGTGTGAACTAACATGTGTGGGGTGTGGCCTAACATTTGTGGGGTGTGGCCTAACATATGGGGTGTGTGACCAAACATATGGGGTGTGTGGCCTAACATTTGAGGTGTGGCCTAACATATGGGGTGTGTGACCTAACATATGGGGTGTGTGACCAAACATATGGGGTGTGTGGCCTAACATATGAGGTGTGGCCTAACAAATGGGGTGTGTGACCTAACATATGGGGGTGTGACCTAACGTATGGGGTGTGTGACCTAACATATGGGGTGTGTGACCTAACATATGGGGTGTGTGACCTAACATATGGGGTGTGTGGCCTAACATTTGAGGTGTGGCCTAACATATGGGGTGTGTGACCTAACATATGGGGTGTGTGACCTAACATATGAGGTGTGGCCTAACAAATGGGGTGTGTGACCTAACATATGGGGGTGTGACCTAACATATGAGGTGTGGCCTAACAAATGGGGTGTGTGACCTAACATATGGGGGTGTGACCTAACGTATGGGGTGTGACCTAACATATGGGGTGTGTGACCTAACATATGGGGTGTGTGACCTAACATATGAGGTGTGGCCTAACAAATGGGGTGTGACCTAACATATGGGGTGTGGCCTAACAAATGGGGTGTGACCTAACATATGGGGTGTGACCTAACATATGAGGTGTGGCCTAACATATGGGGTGTGACCTAACATATGGGGTGTGTGACCTAACATATGGGGGTGTGACCTAACGTATGGGGTGTGACCTAACATATGGGGTGTGTGTCCTAACATATGGGGTGTGTGACCTAAAATATGGGGTGTGTGACCTAACATATGAGGTGTGGCCTAACAAATGGGGTGTGTGACCTAACATATGGGGGTGTGACCTAACGTATGGGGTGTGACCTAACATATGGGGTGTGTGACCTAACATATGGGGTGTGTGACCTAACATATGAGGTGTGGCCTAACAAATGGGGTGTGACCTAACATATGGGGTGTGGCCTAACAAATGGGGTGTGACCTAACATATGGGGTGTGACCTAACATATGAGGTGTGGCCTAACATATGGGGTGTGACCTAACATATGGGGTGTGTGACCTAACATATGGGGGTGTGACCTAACGTATGGGGTGTGACCTAACATATGGGGTGTGTGTCCTAACATATGGGGTGTGTGACCTAACATATGGGGTGTGTGACCTAACGTATGGGGTGTGACCTAACATATGGGGTGTGACCTAACATATGGGGTGTGTGACCTAACATATGGGGGTGTGACCTAACGTATGGGGTGTGACCTAACATATGGGGTGTGACCTAACATATGGGGTGTGTGACCTAACATATGGGGGTGTGACCTAACGTATGGGGTGTGACCTAACATATGGGGTGTGACCTAACGTATGGGGTGTGGCCTAATATATGGGGTGTGGCTTAACATAAGGGGGTGTGGCCTAACATATGGGGTGTGGTTTAACATATGGGGGTGTGGCCTAACATATGGGGTGTGTGACCTAACATGGGTGGGGTATGGCCTAGCATATGGGGGTGTGGCCTAACGTATGGGGTGTGGCCTAATATATGGGGTGTGTGGCCTAGCATATGGGGGTGTGGCCTAACGTATGGGGTGTGGCCTAATATATGGGGTGTGTGACCTAACATATGGGGGTGTGACCTAACATATGAGGTGTGGCCTAACAAATGGGGTGTGTGACCTAACATATGGGGGTGTGACCTAACGTATGGGGTGTGACCTAACATATGGGGTGTGTGACCAAACATTTGGGGTCTGTGACCTAACATATGGGGGTGTGACCTAACGTATGGGGTGTGACCTAACATATGGGGTGTGTGACCTAACATATGGGGGTGTGACCTAACGTATGGGGTGTGACCTAACATATGGGGGTGTGACCTAACGTATGGGGTGTGGCCTAATATATGGGGTGTGGCTTAACAAGGGGGTGTGGCCTAACATATGGGGTGTGGTTTAACATATGGGGGTGTGGCCTAACATATGGGGTGTGTGACCTAACATGGGTGGGGTGTGGCCTAGCATATGGGGGTGTGGCCTAACGTATGGGGTGTGGCCTAATATATGTGGTGTGGTTTAACATATGGCGATGTGGCCTAACCTGTGGCATTGACGATGCGATTGGCCCGGATGGTTCCGTGTGGAGTCTGCACGTCCCATCTGCCGTCAGCGGTGTGTGTGAGGCCCGTGACAGGAGTGTGAGGATGGATCTGAGCGCCGTACATGCGCGCTCCCGCCGCTAGAGCCATCGTCAGAGAGTACGGGTCGATGTGACCGTCACCCGGGTTATACAGACCCGCCAACACCTGACACACGCAGAGGAACACGAGTGTGAATGTTTCGTTTTCTTTATTGGGATTTCACAGTATTGATGAATGGAATCATAAAATGTGCAGTGTTGGGGAAAGTTACTTTGAAAAGTAAAGCATTACAATATTGCGTTACTCCCTTAAGAAGTAAGTAATTGTGTGATGTGTTACATTACTTTTGAAATATGGTTTCTCACCTGGGCTGGACTTCTTGTTTTTTTTTATAATAAAAAAGCTATATTTTCGGTATGTAAAAGGCCCTTTCACACCAGAGTTTACTAAGACTGAAGACTCTGACCTCAGCTGTGCTGCCTTCTGGACTGAAGAGGACAACAAACTTTAACCTTTACTTCACCAATTACAACTAAATCTAAAATATTTTTTGCTTCTGCAAGTTTTGAGGAACATTGAATCTTTTTTTGTCCAAGTGAGATGAGTAAATGCTCACATTTAGTCTAGAACTACAATAACCATCATGTTCACACACACACACACACACACACACACACACACACACACACACACACACACACACCTCTGCAATCCGATTTGTCTCAAAATGAGGACAAGAGAGCTGTCAGTCAATAAATGTGAAAAAAAGTAACTTGTTACTTCTTTAAAAAATTAACTCATATGTTGTGTTGTAAATTTAAAAGCAATGCATTACTTTACTAGTTGCTTAAAAAAAGTAATCTGATTATGTAATCTTGAGTTGGTCCCAACACTGAAAGTGTGTCTCACACGCTGTGTGTCAGACGCTGTTGGTGGTGTGTGTGGTTCGGTGTGGCACCTTGTCCATGTTGAGCAGGGGGAAGAGCTGCTGGATCTGCTGCGGCTCGAGCAGGAACTGAGGCGTGGGATGCCAGTGAGTTCGGCTCATCTGATATCTGAGCTCGTCGACTCGGACCGGAGTGGAGGCGATTCTGATGCTGCCCGGCTGATGGAAGCCCACGGCCTGCCACACACACACACACACACCGTTCAGACCCTTCCACACACTCTCAGAAATCTCTCACTGCACGAGTTACTGGCGCATCTCACCTGTCCCGTCTCGGCCTCCAGCTGCTCGAACAGTTTGATGCTGTAGTAATGAATCTTCTTCAGATTAATGCCTGGATGATAATATGTGGTGAGTCCCGCCTGTGGATGATGACATCATCAGCATCCTGTCACACAGACACCTGCACACTAACTAGTGGATGAGCGCACTAATTTGTGGAGGACATGCACACTAAGTAGTATACAGTAGGACGTGCACATTAACTAGTGTAGGACGTGAACACTAACTAGTATACAGTAGGACGTGCACATTAACTAGTGTAGGACGTGCACACTAACTAGTATAGAACCTAGCACCCTAACTAGCGCCCTAACTGGTAACATGTGCACTAACTAGTAGAGGACGTGCACACTAACTAGTAGAGGAAATGCACACTAACTAGTGGAGGACGTGCACACTAACTACTAGAGGACATGCACACTAACTAGTAAAGGAAGTGCACACTAACTAGTAGAGGAAGTGCACACTAACTAGCACAATGACTAGTAGACACACTAACTTCTAGTCATTGCACCCTAACTAGCACTCTAACTGGTAACATGTGCACCAACTAGTAGAGGACGTGCACTCTAACTGGTAACATGTGCACCAACTAGTAGAGGACGTGCACACTAACTAGTAGAGGACGTGCATACTAACTAGTAGAGGACATGCACACTAACTAGTGTGGGACGTGCACATTAACTAGTATAGGATGTGCACACTAACTAGTATAGAACCTAGCACCCTAACTAGCACTCTAACTTGTAACATGTGCACCAACTAGTGGAGGAAGTGCACACTAACTAGTAGAGGAAGTGCACACTAACTAGTAGAGGACGTTCACACTAACTAGTAGAGGATGTGAACATTAACTAGTAGAGGAAGTGCACACTAACTAGTAGAGGACGTTCACACTAACTAGTAGAGGACGTGAACACTAACTAGTAGAGGAAGTGCACACTAACTAGTAGAGGACGTTCACACTAACTAGTAGAGGACGTGAACACTAACTAGTAGAGGAAGTGCACACTAACTAGTAGAGGACGTTCACACTAACTAGTAGAGGACGTGCACACTAACTAGTAGAGGAAGTGCACACTAACTAGTAGAGGACGTGCACACTAACTAATAGAGGAAGTGCACACTAACTAGTAGAGGAAGTGCACACTAACTAGTAGAGGAAGTGCACACTAACTAGTAGAGGAAGTGCACACTAACTAGTAGAGGACGTGCACATTAACTAGTGTAGGACGTGAACACTAACTAGTATAGAACCTAGCACCCTAACTAGCGCCCTAACTGGTAACATGTGCACTAACTAGTAGAGGACGTGCACACTAACTAGTAGGGGAAGTGCACACTAACTAGTAGAGGACGTGGACACTAACTAGCACACTAACTAGTAGAGGACGTGCACACTAACTGGCACACTAACTAGTAGTGGACGTGCACACTAACTTTGTTATAACCGGCCGCTGTGTATACATGTTTTCCTAAATAATACATAAAGTGTAGATTCTGTCTTTACTCTGTGTCGTCTGACCCCTGACCCTGACCCTTGACCCTGTGTGTACCGCATGCCACGTGGATCCGGCCGTCAGCTCCGACTTCTCCAGCAGAACCACATCCTTCTGTCCGGCTTTGGCCAGATGATACGCCAGACTGACCCCGACACACCCTCCACCGATGACCACCGTCTCTGCGCTGTCCTTCACACACTTCCTCAACACACCATCTCTGAGAACACAAACACCAGTTACACACACACAATCACTCACACACACACACACACACACACACACACACACACACACACACACACTCATACTCACTCACTCACTCACACACACACACACACACACACACACACACACACACACACACACACACACACACACACTCACACACACACACAGACACACACACTCACACACTCTCTCTCTATCTCACACACACACAACACACACACACACACACACACACTCTCACTCACACACACTCTCTCTCTCCCTCTCATATACACACACACACACACACTCTCTCGCACACACACACTCTCTCTCTCTCACACACACACACACACACACAAACAAACGCATATATAACAGATGACAGTTCAGATATTTTATGATCAGAAACGGAATCGCAGTGACACACATGATTTCTGCAGAAATATTGGAGTTTTGAATTGTCTGCTAAAATAAACTTGATTATCCATTTTAAACCAACACACACAATCAAAACAATTGATTTTTTCCTCAAATCTGTCACATAACTCATATTTTCTCAGCTCTGTTAGATATGACTCTCATATGTTCATATCTCATATGTTCTCAGATATGTATGTCTCACCCTTCATGTGTCGCGAAGCCCCGTGCGGGAACGCGCAGCGTGTTCCTCCTGACGCCTCGCCTCACTCGAGCGTTGAACGCGCTTAATACACGCGACATGTTGTGTTTGCGTCCGAATGAAGTTTCCCTTAAGTTGCGTCTTGAGTTCAGCTCTGAGTTTCCAAACAAACGGCCACGCAGAAACACGCACGAGCAGCGCGCGCACGCCTGGCAGACGCGCGGCGAGTTTAAGAGCCTATGAGGGAATATTCATTATATTTCATAAATGATCCACATGAGACAACAATGAATACTTATAGGAAAACAGAATGATTGTTTCGGTTTTTCTTTTCTGTCTTACACGCAGGTGTGTGTGTGTGTGTGTGTGTGTGTGCGTACGCGCGCACCCAGCATGTAGCCTATTATATATACAGTGCACATTTACCTGCAGTCTGAGTGAATGAACAATCTGCTAAACAAGCAAAGATTGCAGCAGTCCTGTGTGTGTGTGTGTGTGTGTGTGTGTTGTGTGTGCGCGCGCGAGAGAGAGAGAGCGTGTGTGTGTGTGTGTGTGTGAGAGAGAGTGTGTGCGTGTGTGTGTGTGTGTGTGTGTGTGCGTGTGCGTGTGTGCGTGTGCGTGTGTGTGCGGGTGCGTGTGTGTGTGTGTGTGTGTGTGTGTGTGTGTGTGTGTGTGTGTGTGTGTGTGTGTGTGATCCACAGGAATGTTTGTGGACAGTAAATGTGTCAAGGCAGCAGGAACACATGATCAGTGTCTCTGCATCGCAGCTGAAGCTCAAACACACACCAGTGATAACCAGGTCAGATATGACCAGATCAATAACACACTCACAGCTCAAAACATCTGCACAACACGACAGCATAACAACTTCACAACATAATTCATGCTATAATTCAGCGGATTTCAGAAGTCTACACACCCTGTAAAACTGCTGGTTTCGGTTATGGAAAAAATATAACAAAGATAAATCATATCAGAACTTTTGTACCTTTAATGTAAAATTTACTATAGGATTTCAGAGTGCAAAAGTTCTCATGAAATCTGTTACAATCACAAAAACAAAAAACAAGGGCGTGGAGATATACATATACAAGTTAATACAAGTTTGAAAAGACAGACTTCATTTCTCTAGCGTGTCTGTGGAGTGACGAAACATCAGCGTTATAGAATATCACTCCGATGATATTGATGTTCTGAGAATGAGATAAGTTTGAAAAATAAACATTAACCAGTAACATGAACTAGTTTAGGTTACAAGGGGCCAATCTCTCTCTTTCTCTCTCACACACACACACACACACACACACACACACGCGCGCGCGCGCATACACACACCCTCCAGCGGTGCTTTATAAGAGCTCGTCTCATGTGTATCTCACTCCAGTCTCACTGAACTCTCCATCCGTGTGTGTGTGTGCTTCGGTCCTGATCTACAGTAATGGCACCAGTCGGGTCCAAGAGGGTGAGTTTGTCGCCATGAGCTTTTGACTTGTGTTCGGGACGTTTAATTTAATATTCAGCAACATTATTGATCTCCTGCATTGACAGCATTATATGAGAACTGAGCTGAGCTGGGCGATGACATCACGGTTTCCTCCAGAGCGGCTATATATATATAAATGAACTAAATTAATAACTTTTTTTACAACAAAAATGAACCATCACTGAACTTACTGAAGCTGGGCTGACGACATTTTCTTCTTGTAAAAGCTTCTTCTGCAGTTTGCAAGCGCGCGTTATTTTTACATGAAGAGCGCGAATGCGTCACGACGCATGAGATCCTGCAGAATTATACATTCCAGCTATTAATATATTAATATATAATCTCTCTCTCTTGCATTGCATACATGAGGAAAAACAGACAATTGCGCGATTAGTTTGAGTTAATGCGGTTACAGACGAGCGCGCGCGTATCTCTGCGGTGAATGTGTGTGTTCTCGCCTCATGTCGTGTGTCTGTGTGTGTGTGTGTGTGTGTGTGTGTGTGTGTGTGTGTGTTCAGGGTATTCTGGAGCGCCTGGGCGCGGGTGAGGTGGTGATTGGAGACGGAGGGTTCGTGTTCGCCCTGGAGAAGCGAGGATACGTGAAGGCCGGACCCTGGACACCAGAGGCCGCTGCCGAGCACCCGGAGGCCGGTGAGTGTGTGTGTGTGTGTGTGTGTGTGTGTGTGTGCTGAGCGTGTGTGTGTGTGCTGAGCACCCGGAGGCCGGTGTGTGTGTGTGTGTGTGTGTGTGCTGAGCACCCGGAGGCCGGTGTGTGTGTGTGTGTGTGTGCTGAGCAACCGGAGGCCGGTGAGTGTGTGTGTGTGTGTGTGTGCTGAGCACCCGGAGGCCGGTGTGTGTGTGTGTGTGTGTGCTGAGCACCCGGAGGCCGGTGAGTGTGTGTGTGTGTGTGTGCTGAGCGTGTGTGTGTGTGCTGAGCACCCGGAGGTAACCCGCTGCTGTACATGCACTGTGTACACCCAAATGCACTAAAGTCCATGAACACGGCAATTCAGTAACATGCATACGGTATCAACGTTAAAATAACTTTTGTAAATGTGTTTAGACTCTATTTACTTTGAAAAGTGCGTCTGCACAGATCAGTTCCAGCTGTTCACGTGTGTGTGTGTGTGTGTGTGTGTGTGTGCGTGTGTGTGTGTGTGTAGTGCGACAGCTGCACAGGGAGTTCCTGCGGGCCGGGTCTAATGTCATGCAGACCTTCACCTTCTACGCCAGCGACGACAAACTGGAGAACAGAGGGAACAAGCTGACTTACACCGTGAGCCACACACACACACACACACACACACACACACACACACATACGTTTACTCAGCTATCTAAATGGGGACATTCCATAGACGTAATGGTTTTTATACTTTACAAACTGTATATTCTATCCCCTTACACTAACCCTATCCCTAAACCTACCCATCACACACACACACACACACACTGCCCCTATCCCTAAACCTACCCATCACACACACACACACACACACACACACACTGCCCCTATCCCTAAACCTAAACATCACAGGAGACATTCTGCATTTTTACATATTTAAAAAACCTTTTATTACTTTTTTTTTAAACCTGATTTACAAATGAGGACGTCCCTAAAGGGAGTTTTTTGGAGATTTTGTCAGGTTTTGGTCACTTCTGGGTACAAATTTGTCCCCAAAATATAGTTAAGTAGGTACACACACACACACGCACACGCACACACACACACCAGTCCATATACTCTACACACACACACACACACGTCCATATACTCTACATACACACACACACACTCATGGTCACACTCTTGCTAACACACATTCACACTCACGCTCCCACACACTCTTGCTCACACACACTCACACTCACACACATACACGCTTACACACACTCACACCCACGCTCACACACACTCACACTCTTGCTCACACACACTCACGCTCACACATTCACGCTCACACACACTCACACTCTTGCTCACACACACTCTCACACACACACACACACACACACACACACACACACACACTCACGCTCACTCACATACACACACACGCTCACACACACACTGAGTGTGTGTGCTGATGTGTGTGCTGGTGTGTGTGTGCTGATGTGTGTGCTGATGTGTGTGTGTGCTGGTGTGTGTGCTGATGTGTGTGTGTGTGCTGATGTGTGTGTGTGTGCTGATGTGTGTGTGTGTGTGCTGATGTGTGTGTGTGTGTGCTGATGTGTGTGTGTGTGCTGATGTGTGTGTGTGTGTGTGCTGATGTGTGTGTGCTGATGTGTGTGTGCTGATGTGTGTGTGTGCTGGTGTGTGTGCTGATGTGTGTGTGTGCTGGTGTGTGTGCTGATGTGTGTGTGTGTGCTGATGTGTGTGTGTGTGTGCTGATGTGTGTGTGTGTGCTGATGTGTGTGTGTGTGTGCTGATGTGTGTGCTGATGTGTGTGTGTGTTGATGTGTGTGTTCAGGGCCAGCAGATTAACGAGGCGGCGTGTGACCTTGCCAGAGAAGTGGCCAATCAGGGCGATGCGCTGGTGGCGGGCGGAGTCTCGCAGACGCCCTCGTACCTGAGCTGCAAGAGCCAAGACGAGGTCACCAAGATCTTCAAGAAGCAGCTCGACGTCTTCATCAAGAAGAACGTGGACTTCCTGATCGCAGAGGTGAGAGACATCCATCCCATTCAGAGCCTAGACGTCCCCAACCCACGGCTCTCCTCGTAAAACTGTGTGTGGATGCGCACTACAGGTGTGTGTGCGCCGCAAGCCTAACATGGCGGACGCCGAGCATATGAGCACTAGAAGCGGCAGAACCAGCGCAGAACCCCTTTAGAACCCAGGCAGAGGACGACTGCGCACACGCGCCTCCCGCCGACACATCCACCTCTGCCTTACGCCTCGCTCACTATAGCCTCATCTGCATATCATTAGCATATTCACCCGCGCGAGGCCATGTTTAACGGAACAAGACATCCGGAAAATATGAGACGCGGATGTGCGTCACATTACACTGCTAACAATGATTTAGTAGCCGTTCCTTACCTTGTTTTTGAATTAATAAATCACAATAGAATAAAATACATCTTTTCCACTCGGCAAATAGTATTTTTAACAGCTTTATATTTTTAATGGAAACAGATCGGCATTATTGTGCATCATTGATCATTATTATATTTCCTCAGATCACGAGTTCTTCTGTTATCATGCAGTAAAACAGCAGCGCATACACTCCTGAACTTCTGTTTATTACAATATCAATTTTTGCATTTCTCTGTAATGATTTCATGTAATTCAAGTGCCATTAATCTAAATGATGTAAAGCAGATTTTATTAATCTAAACTGTTATTGTGAACACAGTATTTATGATTAGGACTCAGTGCCTCAGATCATCATCGGTGTCGTTAAACTGCTCGTCTGCAACTTGGTTGATTGGTTGATTGGTTGATTGATTGATTGGTTGATTGATTGGTTGATTGGTTGATTGATTGGTTGATTGATTGGTTGATTGATTGATTGGTTGGTTGATTGATTGATTGGTTGATTGATTGGTTGATTGATTGATTGATTGATTGGTTGATTGATTGGTTGATTGATTGGTTGGTTGATTGGTTGATTGATTGTTTGATTGATTGATTGTTTGATTGATTGGTTGATTGATTGGTTGATTGATTGATTGGCAGTACTTCGAGCACGTGGAGGAGGCCGAATGGGCCGTCCAGGCTCTGAAGGCGACCGGAAAGCCTGTGGCGGCGTCTATGTGTATAGGACCTGAAGGAGACATGCACGGAGTGGCCCCGGGGGAGTGTGCCGTCCGGCTGGTCAGAGCAGGTGCGTCCCACAGACACACACTGACGTTACACAGCGGCTGTGGCCTGATGTCCTGTGATGTGTTCAGGCGCTGATATCGTGGGTGTGAACTGCCACTTTGACCCCGTGACCTGTGTGAAGACCGTGGCGCTGATGAAGGCAGCCGTGGAGAAAGCCGGTCTGAAGGCGCATTATATGGTGCAGCCGCTGGCGTATCACACACCCGACTGCAGCTGCCAGGGCTTCATCGACCTGCCCGAGTTCCCCTTCGGTACACACACACACACACACACACACACACACACACACACACACACACACTGTAGCAATGTTCAGGGAAGAAGGAGGCGGGAACCGGCGAACAATCAAAATATAATTTATTTAAATAAAACAAACAAACGAAAATACCGCCAGCAGCCCCTCGCGGACGACTGCTGGCTACCGAAAATAAATATAACTGCCAGCAGCCCCTCGCGGACGACTGCTGGCTAAAGTAAAATACAAAAAACAAAACACAACTAAAATACAGGCCTGTTCCTCTCTCGATCATCAACGTCGTCGCTCCTCCTTTATGCTTCCGCTCCTCCGTGAGAGATGCGAGACCGGTGTGCTTCACAGGTGTTGCTCATTAGCAATCGCACCACCGGCCTCGCGCCGTTCTCTCACGTCCCTCGGCCGGCCTGTTCGCCACATACCCCCATCGCCCCTCACAGGCCGGGGGGTACCCACGAGCCTGTGCCTACTCCCCCCCCCGGCGGCGGCGATCCCTGGGGAGTATGGACAGACAAACCGAGGGAAACGGAGACGGAAGCATGAGGAGCGACAGATCGAGAGAGGGGAGAGAGGAAAAAAAAAAAAAACTTGGTCCGGTTCCCACAACGCGCTGCCATCTGGTCCCCCACCAGCTAGGCGATCTCCTCCGCGGTGCCTGGCGGTGACGCTGGGTAGCCCTCGTTGGACGGCTCGACGCTCCTCCGCCGCCCGGTGGACGGCGACGGCTCCTCGGGTGCCTTGGGCAGACGGCAGGAGTCCCCCGCTCCCTGCTCCTCCCCTTCACTGGTGGACGGCAGCAGGCTCCGGCCCACGGCGAGCGGCGGCGACTCCTCCTCTCCCTCCCGGATGGCAGCCGCCCCTCCAATACCCAGGCGGCCGGCAGCGAGCTCGACCGTCCCACCGGCAACTCACTCCAGCGCCCCGCCTCGAGCGTCCGTGGCCGCGAGTCCCCCGCTCCCTGCTCCTCCCCTCGCTCGGCGGATGGCAGCAGGCTCCGGCCCACGGCGAGCGGCGGCGACTCGCGCACCATGCTCGATGGCACCGCGGATTCCCCACACCGGCGAGGACTCTCTGACAGCGCGTTCCTCCCTCTTCCCGGGTTTCGGCACCAGTGTAGCAATGTTCAGGGAAGAAGGAGGCGGGAACCGACGAACCATCAAAATATAATTTATTTAAATAAAACAAACAAACGAAAATACCGCCAGCAGCCCCTCGCGGACGACTGCTGGCTACCGAAAATAAATATAACTGCCAGCAGCCCCTCGCGGACGACTGCTGGCTAAAGTAAAATACAAAAAACAAAACACAACTAAAATACAGGCCTGTTCCTCTCTCGATCATCAACGTCGTCGCTCCTCCTTTATGCTTCCGCTCCCCCGTGAGAGATGCGAGACCGGTGTGCTTCACAGGTGTTGCTCATTAGCAATCGCAACACCGGCCTCGCGCCGTTCTCTCACGTCCCTCGGCCGTCCTGTTCGCCACACACACATACACACAGACACACACATACACACTCACACACTCACATTCATTCACTCACACACACTCATACACACACACACACACTCATACACACACACACACACATCCCTGTCGTAATAAATGCTGTAGATCACTGGGTTAAAAAACAACCTAATTTGGGTTGTTTTTAACCCAGGGGCTGGGTGAATACAGGACAGAACACATGTTGGGTTCATTTCAAATTGGGTTGTTTTCAACAACTTGTTACCTCTGACCCAGGAGCTGGATAACACAAACACAGAAAAAATAACCCCAAAAATAGACCCAAAAGACTCAACGTCAAGATGAACCCCAGCTCACCTGTGTGTGTGTGTGTGTGTGTGTGTGTGTGTGTGTCAGCCCTGGAGCCGCGGATCCTGACGCGCTGGGAGATGCAGCAGTACGCCAGGGAGGCCTATAAGGCCGGCATCCGCTTCATCGGCGGCTGCTGCGGGTTCGAGCCGTATCACATCCGCGCCGTAGCCGAGGAGCTCGCGGTCGAGAGAGGAATCCTGCCCGACGCCTCGGAGAAACACGGCATGTGGGGTTCCGGCCTGGAGATGCACACCAAACCCTGGGTCAGGGCCAGGTGAGACACAGAGAGAGTGTGTGTGTGAGTGTGAGACACAGAGAGTGTGTGTGTGAGTGAATGAGTGTGTGTGTGTGTGTGTGTGAGAGAGAGAGACACAGAGAGAGTGTGTGTGTGTGTGTGTGTGAGTGAGAGACACAGAGAGAGTGTGTGTGTGTGTGTGTGTGAGTGAGAGACACAGAGAGAGTGTGTGTGTGTGTGTGTGTGTGTGAGTGAGAGACACAGAGAAAGTGTGTGTGTGTGTGTGTGTGAGAGAGAGACAGAGAGAGTGTGTGTGTGTGAGTGAGAGACACAGAGAGAGTGTGTGTGTGTGTGTGTGTGTGAGTGAGAGACACAGAGTGTGTGTGTGTGTGTGTGTGTGTGAGTGAGAGACACAGAGAATGTGTGTGTGTGTGTGTGAGTGAGAGACAGAGTGTGTGTGTGTGTGTGTGTGTGTGAGTGAGTGTGAGAGACACAGAGAGAGTGTGTGTGTGTGAGTGAGAGACGCAGAGAGTGTGTGTTTGTGTGAGTGAGAGACACAGAGAAAGTGTGTGTGTGAGTGAGAGACACAGTGTGTGTGTGTGTGAGTGAGTGTGAGAGACACAGAGAGAGTGTGTGTGTGAGAGTGAGAGACACAGAGTGTGTGTGAGTGTGAGACACAGAGAGTGTGTGTGTGTGAGTAAGTGTGTGTGTGTGTGTGTGTGTGTGAGACAGAGTGTGTGTGTGAGAGACACAGAGAGAGAAAACAGTTATGTATATGATATTGTATTTCTGTCAACAGATCCTCCTAAATATTTACACACTGCACCTTTACACATATGATGATGATGATGGTGATGATGATGATGATGATGGTGTGATGATGATGATAATGATGAAGATGATGATGGTGTGATGATGATAATGGTGTGATGATGATGATGATGATGGTGTGATGATGAAGATGATGATGATGAAGATGATGGTGTGATGATGATGATGATGAAGATGATGATGGTGTGATGATGATGATGATGATGGTGTGATGATGATGATAATGATGAAGATGATGATGATGATGAAGATGATAATGGTGTGATGATGATGATGATGGTGTGATGATGAAGATGATGATGATGATGAAGATGATGAAGATGATGATGGTGTGATGATGAAGATGATGGTGTGATGATGATGATGATGAAGATGATGATGGTGTGATGATGATGATGGTGGTGTGATGATGATGATGGTGTGATGATGGTGTGATGATGATGAGGGTGTGATGATGAAGATGATGATGAAGATGATGAAGATGATGAAGATGATGGTGTGATGATGATGATGGTGGTGTGATGATGATGATGGTGGTGTGATGATGATGATGATGATGGTGGTGTGATGATGATGAAGATGATGATGGTGTGATGATGATGATGGTGTGATGATGATGATGATGATGATGGTGTGATGATGATGAAGATGATGATGGTGTGATGATGATGATGGTGTGATGATGATAATGATGAAGATGATGATGTGATGATGATGATGGTGGTGTGATGATGATAATGGTGTGATGATGATGATGATGATGGTGTGATGATGATGAAGATGATGATGGTGTGATGATTATAATGATGAAGATGATGGTGTGATGATGATGAAGATGATGGTGTGATGATGATGATGATGATGGTGTGATGATGATGATGGTGTGATGATGATAATGATGAAGATGATGATGATGATGATGGTGTGATGATGATGATGATGATGATGATGGTGTGATGATGATGATGATGATGGTGTGATGATGATAATGATGAAGATGATGATGTGATGATGATGATGATGGTGTGATGATGATGATGGTGTGATGATGGTGTGATGATGATAATGATGAAGATGATGATGATGATGTGCTCCTCAGGGCCCGTCGGGATTACTGGGAGAAGCTGAAGCCCGCGTCGGGACGCCCGCTGTGCCCGTCCATGTCCACGCCCGACGGCTGGGGGGTCACCAAAGGTCACGCCGAGCTCATGCAGCAGCGCGAGGCCACGACCCCGGCCCAGCTGCGCCCGCTCTTCCAGAAAGCCGACGCCAAGCAGTGACGGGTCAGGGGTCAGAGGTCGAGCCGAGGAACACGCTCTCCTCGGTGTGCGTACGCCGAGTGGGACCCGGGACCACTAACCCAGTCACAAGGGCGATCTTTTACATCGAGATTTACACATAATCTGAAATCTGAATAAATAAGCGATCCGTCGACGTATGGTTCGTTATGATTGGACAATATTCGGCCGAGATCTGCAAAAATCTAAACACTGAGAAAATCTCCTTTAAAGTTGTGCATGAATGTTTATGATTGTGCTGCACAATACCTTTAATGAAACATGATCTTTACTTAATATCCTCATGATTTTTGGCATAATAGATAACTGTGCCCCGTCCGGTGTACAGATACACCGCGGGTTTGATGACATGAACAGGATCGTTTACTTCAGCAGGACCAGACGATCTGTAGAGGCCAGATGTGTGTGTTTGAAGTGTGGAGCCTTTGAGGTGTAATCGGCGTGCTTTATTTGACTGTCTTCAGACGACTGCATTCCAGATGTTCAGAACACTCCAGTCTGACAGCGTTTCCATTTCTGATGCTCAATAAACATTCATCATGACCTCACTACTCGCATTCTCACTGCTTTACTGAAGCCCCTGTGCTGAAATCCAGCGTTTAATGTTGTTTATGTGTCTATGTGCTGTTTTTAATGTGCTTTAAAGCCTGTGTAGATTCTTAAGCCAGTATTTTCTGCTTAAACTGCAGTGAACCAAAGACAGTCTCAAAAACACGGTGTGAAATCGCTGGTGTTTCTGACGTCACAAACGACCTTGTAACCAATCAGATCAACGTGTGCTCGTCAACCAGTGGATCTCTGAGTGAGTGGAGGCGGGGCTCATTTGCATATTCAGAGAACCGCGCATACTAAATGAGGCAAGGGTGTCGAGTTACATTCAAGATATTTTAAGACATGAAGAAGGAAAAAACATTTAAATATGTAATTTTGGTGATCAATGCTGAGTTTTAAGGGATAAAATGATTGACTACAGGCGGACTTTAACCCTTAAACAGGCAAGAGAGGAAAATGCTAAGCAAAAAATAATTTCATTTCATTTTTTAAATCATCTGGACTTAAATAAAACATATCCAAAAGAATTTTTAAAAATGTGATATATTTTGGATTTTATGAGCTGTGTCTCCTGAGTCACAGGACCAAAGTCATTAACCTGTTAACTGTTCTGCCACTGTATGTTTAAAACAATTATATCCCATACTTCTCCTGATCTAATGTTGACAAATTATATATCATTCGAAAGCTTACGAACTCAAGATCAAGAGGACGTGTGTTACCATAGAAACGGTACTCTAAATTCTTTTAATGGGCTCCTCCCCTTTTGGGCATCGTCATGTTTCATAATTTATGATCAAAACCTTTTCTAATCTTGACAAAACACATATTGTCAGAAAGGTCTGAGTCTCAATGTTCCATATTTTGTGACAGAAGTTATGGCAGAATGCATACAATTAAATTCAATGGAACGTAAGTCACCCGGTGGCTATTTTTGGTATTACGCCTAAACAAAATCTCACGGGAACTGCAATTTTTGTGATATCAACTTAAAATTTGGAACACAACTTGGTTAGAAATATGGCTTTGATTTTATAGTAATTTTATAGTATTTTTTTTGTAAAATACATATTTTATAAAAAAGAATAAATATTAAGTACAGTACATTTGATTTAATGTAAGATTTAAACTTCCTTAACTTTTTTATACTTTCATTTTTAGTGCAATAATCTGCTGACTGTTTTCTTTAAAACAAGACCAAAATTAGGTCTATATTCCAAAGCATTCTTGAATTACAATCATTTAAGTTTGAATAGTGCATTTTAAATAGAACTAGTGTAATCCCTTTTGTATACCCTGAACAGGCATTTCAAAACGTGCTAAATAACAACATGAACAACATATTACTTCATTTTCTCCTTCAGCACCTTAAGACAATGTTCACAATAATGTTAGCAGTATTCTTTTTTTTCCAAAAGAAAAGTAAGTTTAATATATATTTACTTATCTCAAAATCTGAATGTTCTGCACCACTGGCAGCCATGTTGGATTTAGGTCAGGCTGACTAATTGATCACAGAAAACTGAAGCAAATCATGTGACCGGCATCGAGACAGACCAGGCTGTCATAAGTGATAAAAGAATTTGATGAAAGCCCCAAAAAAGACAATAAAAACGATGTATCTCGTGAGACACGTTGCCTGTTTTAGGGTTAAATACATAAAGAACTGGAGTTTTAATGATTAAACACACTGTGTTTTTCTTACTTAGATAATAGAGTTTTGTACTTACAGTATTATTAATGTGAAAGTGCAGCTCGTAAATCACTTTAACTTTAAGCATCATGATCCAGAACCGTCTGAATATGAACATCCACTAGTAAAAAAAAGAAGTTGATGAATAAAGTTCATAATTAGCCCACGCCTGAGTGGCGCCACCTGGTGGACAGGAGCTCTCGCTGGGTGGAGGACGGAGGAAACTACGGAAGCTCATTTCCGTTTCACGAGAAACAAAATCATCCTTTGGAAAATCATAAATATGAGATAAAAAGACGAAGTTATGAAACTCTACATCGAAATTATGGCTTAAAAAGTCGCAATTATGATAAAAAGTGTAGACATAGAGTAGAGATAGTATTATGTCAAAATGTCACTTTTTGTTAAAATTTCGACTTCAAATCTCATAATGACTTTTAATGTCATGAATTGAGTTATAATTTAGATTTGAACAATAAAGCATGATTTGTTTTTCTTGTGTAGCAAAAATGGGCTTCCATTATAGTAACACGTGACATCATTAATTCATGTGTGTAACTGGTCACATGACACGAGTTGCACACGTCATGAATTATTGATCAGAGAGAGACAAACACACACACACTGAATTCTAAATTGTTCGTTAAATTCTAAAAAATGTTGATTGCATGTTCTACTTATCTTTTTTATTGTATGTGTGTACATGTATGTTGATCCACTGTAAACATTAGAAATGCTTTGCCATTACATTGTAACAATCGTCATGCCATTTAAACTGAATTAGAGTACAAACTCTAAGTTAAAGCATCTTATGTTTTAATCCAGACAACAAAGAAACTACAGCATGACAGAAAAACATTTGAGCCACGACGACCAGCGTGCGTCTTGCGCGTCTGATTGCGTCATCACGCAGCGTGCGTGTCCCACGTGCAGATGTTTACGTCCTCCTCTCAGTGACGTCAGAGACCAGTCGTCGTCGGATGAGAAACATTCGCGATGTTAAAGATGCGGATTAGCGCACAAAAGGCTTCGCAAGCGGCAGGTGACGCGACGCGCGCAAGTGTGCCGCGCGAACGACGGGCGCGTTAACGAACGACAAAAACTGAGGGGAAATTTATACTATTATCGGATGGTTTGAGTGTGTTTCTCCGCGTCCGTTACTCCGGCCTTTCTTCTCCTCAGTCTCACTCAGTTCCGCTCGGTTCGGGTTTTTCTTTGTTTATGCTGATGTCATTCGCGATGGAGGACGCGCTGGAGTCCGGATGGGTTTCGGTCAAACCCAATGTGTTCGAGGAGAAGGAGAAGCACAAGTTCGTGTTCATCGTCGCCTGGAACGAGATCGAAGGAAAGTTCGCGGTCACGTGCCACGACAGAACCGTGCAGAAACGGAGCGCGCTTCTCGAGGACGCGGAGCGCGCCCGCGGGCCGGTGGACGCGGAGCTTGACGCGGAGCTCGACGCGCGCGAGGACTTCAGCTGGGCCGGGCTCTTCTCGTTCCAGGACATGCGTTCGGTTCACCTGCAGCTGTGTTCCGTGAACTCGGACCTGGACCCGTGCCTGCCCGCGTTCCCCGAGGAACGCTCCGTGTGGACTCACCTGTTCGGCGCGTCCGAGATGCGCGCGCGCGACACGGACGCGCTCTGCTTCCAGCTGCAGGTGTATCTGGGGCACGCGCTCGACACCTGCGGGTGGAAGATCCTGTCTCAGGTTCTGTTCCCGGACAGTGAGGATTCCGAGGAGTATTACGAGAGTCTGAGCGAGCTGAGGCACAAGGGCTACGAGGACGCGCTTCAGAGAGCCAAGAAACACCTGCAGCAGGTGAGACACGCGCACGCGAGGGTACCCGGACCCGGTGCACTGTGTGATCACACACATACATATATGACCACAAAACCAGTCACATGGCTCAATTTTTGGAGATTGAGAATTATACATCATCTGACAGCTGAATAAATAAGTTTTCCATTGATGTATGGTTTGTTAGGATAGGACAATATTTGGCAGAGATCTGAAAAATCTGGAAATAATCTAAACATTGAGAATATCTTTAAAGTTGTGCATTTATGTTCATGACTGTGCTGCATTCACTCACAAAGATAAATGTTGTATATATTTACTGTAGGAAATTTACAAAATATCTTCATGGAACATGATCTTTACTTAATATGCTAATGATTTTAGGCATAAAAGAAACATGGATAATTTTAACCCGTACTGTGTGCCGTTGGCCACTGCGGCCGTGACTGGGTCACATACTATCGCACAGCTCGTCATATTAAAGGGATAGTTCACCCAAAAATGTAAATTCTGTATTCATTAATAACTCATGTTGTTCCACCCCGTGAGCCTTTCCTGCGTCTCCGGAACACATGAAGATGTTTCTGACGAGCTCTGAGATCTTCATGGGCTTCTGGGTAATTTCATCTGCTGGTCTGAGATCTTCATGGGCTTCTGGGTAATTTCATCTGCTGGTCCAGGGAAGTTAGTAAAGACACTTTTACAATAGTCCGAGAGACAGTGGCTCAACCTGAAGTTTATCAAGCAACGAGAAAACTTTTTGTGCGCTAAAAAAAAACAAAATATAGTTGAATAAAGTCTTTGTTGATTTTGGGACACTTTCCCCCAGTCTTCCCAATGGTGTCTCAGTCATCCTGAACTCACCCTATATTACAGTACTCAATATTACAGTACTCATTATTACAGTGCTCAATATTACAGTACTCAACATTACAGTACTCATTATTACAGTACTCATTATTACAGTACTCAACATTACAGTACTCAACATTACAGTACTCATTATTACAGTACTCAACATTACAGTACTCATTATTACAGTACTCAACATTACACTACTCATTATTACAGTGCTCAATATTACAGTACTCTATTACAGTACTCAACATTACAGTACTCATTATTACAGTACTCAACATTACAGTACTCATTATTACAGTGCTCAACATTACAGTACTCAACATTACAGTACTCATTATTACAGTACTCAACATTACAGTACTCAACATTACAGTACTCATTATTACAGTACTCAACATTACAGTACTCATTATTACAGTACTCAACATTACAGTACTCATTATTACAGTGCTCAATATTACAGTACTCTATTACAGTACTCAACATTACAGTACTCATTATTACAGTACTCAACATTACAGTACTCATTATTACAGTGCTCAATATTACAGTACTCTATTACAGTACTCAACATTACAGTATTACAGTACTCAATATTACAGTACTCATTATTACAGTACTCAACATTACAGTACTCAATATTACAGTGCTCAACATTACAGTGCTCAACATTACAGTACTCATTATTACAGTAATCACTATTACAGTGCTCAACATTAAAGTGCTCAATATTACAGTACTCAACATTACAGTACTCATTATTACAGTAATCAACATTACAGTACTCATTACAGTGCTTAACATTACAGTACTCAATATTACAGTACTCAACATTACAGTACTCAACATTACAGTGCTCAACATTACAGTACTCATTATTACAGTGCTCAACATTACAGTACATTACAGTACTCATTATTACAGTACTCAACATTACAGTACTCAATATTATAGTGCTCAACATTACAGTACTCATTATTACAGTACTCAATATTACAGTACTCAACATTACAGTACTCAACATTACAGTACTCAAAAGTACTCATTATTACAGTGCTCAACATTACAGTACTCATTATTACAGTGAAATATTACAGTACTCAATATTACAGTACTCAACATTAGAGTACTCAATATTACAGTGCTCAACATTACAGTACTCATTATTACAGTGAAATATTACAGTACTCATTACAGTACTCAACATTAGAGTACTCAATATTACAGTGCTCATTATTACAGTGCTCAACATTACAGTGCTCAATATTACAGTACTCAACATTACAGTACTCAACATTACAGTGCTCAACATTACAGTACTCATTATTACAGTGCTCAACATTACAGTACTCAATATTACAGTACTCAGCATTACAGTAATCAACATTACAGTACTCTATATTACAGTACTCAACATTACAGTACTCTATATTACAGTACTCTATATTACAGTACTCAACATTACAGTACTCTATATTACAGTACTCCACATTACAGTACTCAACATTACAATACTCTATATTACAGTACTCAACATTACAGTACTCAACATTACAGTACTCTATATTATAGTACTCAACATTACAATACTCTATATTACAGTACTCAACATTACAGTACTCTATATTACAGTACTCAACATTACAGTACTCAACATTACAGTACTCAACATTACAGTACTCAACATTACAATACTCAACATTACAATACTCTATATTACAGTACTCAACATTACAGTACTCTATATTACAGTACTCAACATTACAGTACTCATTATTACAGTGAAATATTACAGTACTCATTATTACAGTACTCAACATTAGAGTACTCAATATTACAGTGCTCAACATTACAGTACTCATTATTACAGTGAAATATTACAGTACTCATTACAGTACTCAACATTAGAGTACTCAATATTACAGTGCTCATTATTACATTGCTCAACATTACAGTGCTCAACATTACAGTACTCAATATTACAGTACTCAGCATTACAGTAATCAACATTACAGTACTCTATATTACAGTACTCAACATTACAGTACTCTATATTACAGTACTCAACATTACAGTACTCTATATTACAGTACTCCACATTACAGTACTCAACATTACAATACTCTATATTACAGTACTCAACATTACAGTACTCTATATTATAGTACTCAACATTACAATACTCTATATTACAGTACTCAACATTACAGTACTCTATATTACAGTACTCAACATTACAGTACTCAACATTACAGTACTCAACATTACAGTACTCAACATTACAGTACTCAACATTACAGTACTCAACATTACAATACTCAACATTACAATACTCTATATTACAGTACTCAACATTACAGTACTCTATATTACAGTACTCAACATTACAGCACTCGATATTACAGTACTCTATATTACAGTACTCAACATTACAGTACTCTATATTACAGTACTCAACATTACAGTACTCATTATTACAGTGAAATATTACAGTACTCATTATTACAGTACTCAACATTAGAGTACTCAATATTACAGTGCTCAACATTACAGTACTCATTATTACAGTGAAATATTACAATACACATTACAGTACTCAACATTAGAGTACTCAATATTACGGTGCTCATTATTACAGTGCTCAACATTACAGTGCTCAATATTACAGTACTCAACATTACAGTACTCAACATTTCAGTGCTCAACATTACAGTACTCATTATTACAGTGCTCAACATTACAGTACTCAATATTACAGTACTCAGCATTACAGTAATCAACATTACAGTACTCTATATTACAGTACTCAACATTACAGTACTCTATATTACAGTACTCTATATTACAGTACTCAACATTACAGTACTCTATATTACAGTACTCCACATTACAGTACTCAACATTACAATACTCTATATTACAGTACTCAACATTACAGTACTCTATATTATAGTACTCAACATTACAATACTCTATATTACAGTACTCAACATTACAGTACTCTATATTACAGTACTCAACATTACAGTACTCAACATTACAGTACTCAACATTACAATACTCAACATTACAATACTCTATATTACAGTACTCAACATTACAGTACTCTATATTACAGTACTCTATATTACAGTACTCAACATTACAGTACTCTATATTACAGTACTCTATATTACAGTACTCAACATTACAGTACTCTATATTACAGTACTCCACATTACAGGACTCAACATTACAATACTCTATATTACAGTACTCTATATTATAGTACTCAACATTACAATACTCTATATTACAGTACTCAACATTACAGTACTCTATATTACAGTACTCTATATTACAGTACTCAACATTACAGTACTCAACATTACAATACTCTATATTACAGTACTCAACATTACAGTACTCTATATTACAGTACTCAACATTACAGTACTCAACATTACAGTACTCAACATTACAATACTCTATATTACAGTACTCAACATTACAGTACTCTATATTACAGTACTCAACATTACAGCACTCGATATTACAGTACTCTATATTACAGTACTCAACATTACAGTACTCTATATTACAGTACTCAACATTACAGTACTCTATATTACAGTACTCTATCTTACAGTACTCAACATTACAGTACTCAACATTAGAGTACTCAACATTACAGTACTCTATATTACAGTACTCAATATTACAGTACTCTATATTACAGTACTCAACATTACAGCACTCGATATTACAGTACTCTATATTACAGTACTCAACATTACAGTACTCTATATTACAGTACTCAACATTACAGTACTCTATATTACAGTACTCAACATTACAGTACTCTATATTACAGTACTCAACATTACAGTGCTCAATATTACAGTACTCAACATTACAATACTCAACATTACAGTACTCTATATTACAGTACTCAACATTACAGCACTCTATATTACAGTACTCAACATTACAATACTCTATATTACAGTACTCAACATTACAGTACTCTATATTACAGTACTCAACATTACAGTACTCTATATTACAGTACTCAACATTACAGTACTCAACATTACTCAACATTACAGTACTCTATATTACAGTACTCAACATTACAGTTACACTCACACACACTCATACACTCTCTCTCTCTCTCACACACACACATACACACACTCTCTCTCACACACACACACATATACACACACTCTCTCTCTCTCACACACTCTCTCACACACGTGTCATGACAGCTGAAGATCATACATGTGCGTCACATGTATACATTTAATGTAGTTTAATGGAAATTAAGTGGTATAAAGTCTCTAAAATCTTTTTAGTTACGCTTTGTTTTGAAGTGTAATTATAATACAGTTATACAGAATTAATGCACTTAGTTTAGTGTTAGTTTAGTGTTAGTTTAGTGTTAGTTTAGTGTTAGTTTAGGGTTAGTTTAGGGTTAGTTCAGGGTTAGTTTAGGGTTAGTTTAGTGTTAGTTTAGGGTTAGTTGCACTGAAACAAATCTGCTGTAGGATTTACTTTGAAAATATTTTCACTTAGAAATTGCTAGTAAATTTTACAAATGATTACAAAGAAATGACATGTAATACACACACACACACACACACACACACACACACACACACACACACACACACACACACACACACACACACACGGGTCACTGAACACCTGAACTATCATCTGTTAGCCGTTCAGCACAGAAACCTGATCCAGCATCAGCTGCCACACTCAAGTGTGTGTGTGTGTGTGTGTGTGTGTGTGTCTCTGACACTCTCAGATGCGTCTCCAGGGCAACCAGTTGTGAAGGTAAACAGAGGCACAGTGTTGTGTATGAATGGATCAGTGTTTGAGCCGCTGGAGAGACGAGTCATTCATCTCAGAACACACACACTACAGCATCAGACACAAGTGTGTGCGAGTGTGATGAGAACAGTGATGAAGAGCGCAGCGTTCACAACACTGATGTGACGTCTTCATGAAACACACACACTCTCACACACTCACACACACTCTCACACACTCACACACACTCTCACACACTCACACACACTCACACACACTCTCATACACTCACACACACTCTCACACACTCACACACACTCTCACAGAAACACTTCGGGTGACAACACGCACACTACGCCCATATTTAAATACAGTCTACGGTTCTGACACTGTGTGTGTGTCTCTCTGTGTGTGTGTGTGCAGCTGTTGGAGCAGCAGCGTGGCGTAGAGCGGATGGTGGAGCTGCTTCAGTTGTACGGTGAGCAGGACGAGGCGTTCGGGGATCTGGTGGAGGCCACGACGGAGCTCTACCACTACCTCCTGCAGCCCTTCAGAGACATGCGGGAGCTGGCCATGCTGCGCAGACAGCAGATCAAGGTAACCCCCCGTCGCCACGGCGACCGCAGCATCACGGTGACCGCAGCATCACAGCCACGCCCTCGTCATCACGGCGACCGCAACATCACGGCGACCGCAGCATTACGGCGACTGCAGCATTACGACCACATCCTCGTTGTCACAGCGACCGCAGTATCAGGACCACGCCCTCGTCGTCACGGCGACCGCAGCATCACGACCATGCCCTCGTCGTCACGGCGACCGCAGCATCACGGCGACCGCAGCATCACGACCACGCCCTCGTCGTCACGGCGACCGCAGCATCACGACCACGCCCTCATCGTCACGGTGACCGCAGCATCACGACCACATCCTCGTTGTCACAGCGACCGCAGTATAAGGACCACGCCCTCGTTGGCACGGCGACCGCAGCATCACGGCGACCACAAATTTTCGTATGAGTTTTTCCGTATTCGTCATTCGGTGGCTCTTACTTTTACTCGGTACGGTTGTGAAAAACGCAGAAAATCTGATTTTTTTTATGTCGGACGAAAGTTTCGGAGGCACGTGATTGACAGAACGTGAGGTTGTGTTTATTTTTTAACGTGCGTAATTTGTGCCGAAGGACCAGAGAGCAAGGGCCTTAAGGGCTGAGCGTGGAGAGCTGTCACTGAGATAAGCAGACGCCACGCAACAATCAGTCAAAGACAACAGCCAATCAGAAGAGCGTGTGGGCGGAGTCTCCTTGCATTAGCAAGCAAATTAATATGCAGAATCAAATTCGTATTTTTATGCCATTTTAACATTAAAAGTACATGCAATATCTGTCATGGAATACTATTGTTGTAAAATATCCTTTTACAAAAGTTATATATGGTTCTGGCCAGTAAATCTTCAGTTTTCTTAGCTGGATCAAGATATGATGTTTTTTCGGTACTTCAAAACGCCACAATATTATTATGATTTGATTTGATTCGGGAGCCTATTTTACAAAACCAGTTAGAATTTTATTAACTCACAAACAAATGCAAGCTAAATACAACATGATCATTGAATTGAACTCTGAAAAAT
>CM060636.1:428662-438662 GCA_030578275.1 Meda fulgida | reverse complement strand
AGGCCTACCTCAAACACAAGAAGGCCTACCTCAAACACAAGAAGGCGACCTCAAACACAAGAAGGCGACCTCAAACACAAGAAGGTAACACTCAAGCACAAGAAGGCCTACCTCAAACACAAGAAGGCGACCTCAAACACAAGAAGGTAACACTCAAGCACAAGAAGGTAACACTCAAACACAAGACGGCCTACCTCAAACACAAGAAGGTAACACTCAAACACAAGACGGCCTACCTCAAACACAAGAAGGTAACACTCAAACACAAGAAGGCGACCTCAAACACAAGAAGGTAACACTCAAACACAAGAAGGTAACACTCAAACACAAGAAGGTAACACTCAAGCACAAGAAGGCGACCTCAAACACAAGAAGGTAACACTCAAACACAAGAAGGTAACACTCAAACACAAGAAGGCCTACTTCAAACACAAGAAGGCCTACCTCAAACACAAGAAGGTAACACTCAAACACAAGAAGGCCTACCTCAAACACAAGAAGGCCTACCTCAAACACAAGAAGGTAACAGAGAGAGACTCTGGATAGTTTGTGAGAGAGTGTGTGTGTGAGTGAGTGTGTGTGTGTGAGACACTCAGAGATGATCGATTACACTGATCCGTGATGCTCTGTTCTCAGGAGATCTGCATCATCAATCACACGCAGAAGCGGCAGGGCGGCGTTTCCCAGAGTGCTTCGCTGCAGGTGCGAGTCCAGCATCATCAGGGGGTGTCCGTGCAATCATAACATAATACATCACGAGTTAATAAAACATGCTTGAAATAAAAAATAAAATGACGTTAAATTAATGTCTGTAGATCAAAAGTTCATAGACCAAAAACTATATATTTGAAAAGAGAAAGAGGTCTTGGAATAAAAGTGCAGTCTGTTTATCATGCGAGTAAAATTATATACATATTTAGTTTGAAAAATTGAGTAGGGTTAGGAAAATAATGTGTAGTTTTCATACATTTAGACTGTTTAATGGGTTCGGGTGGAATCTCAATAAGATTTCTCATAAATATTGATAAAAATATATATTTTCTTATATCACACTTGTTTTTGCTGTAGATCTTATAACATTTTAAATTTCAAAGAATTTCACATTTTTTAATCAATAAATAGAGGATAAAATAAGTGGCAAACAAATGGTAACATGCTAAACCTTTGTGCATTCACTCTTTACTGATCAGACACAATATGCTTTTTGAAAAGCTTGTGTTCCACCGGGTGCAGGAACGTAAAGGTGTCTTTAATGCATTAGGAGTGTGAGGTTAGGATGACCGTGGCGATGGTGAATCAGCTGATGTGTTTCCGCAGGAGGAAGAGGAGCAGCGGCTCTCCAGAGTCAGCCAGGAGAGACAGAAGACCCTGGACCGACTGCGCAGCTTCAGACAGGTCAGACAACATCGTGATCACAGAGCAATCTCAGGCAGGAGGCTCCAGGTGTGCTTGTTCCGGGAACTGCCGTGCTAGTTACCCTGAAGACTTCCCATGTGTAGCCCTCATCCTTCCCTCGCGTTCTGCACACAATTATACTTGATAGTATTTTGCAATGCAGTTTGTCTGTTTGTTGTTTTTTATTTTATTTACCTTTAAATGACTAGATTTGATCAATAAATTATAAATGGATATTAATTTAAGCACATTCCTCACTTTCTTTCAAATTAAATGAAAAATAACTCGCAATTTTAATGCATAACCCTTTTAATTCAGCTCAAAATATCTTACATTGAGTGTTTTTAACGACCTCTTGTGGAAAAAAAATTATATAACATTTCTTGCTGCTAGATGGCCTTATAGCTCTATATGGAGCAAAAGAGCTGTTCCGCTGGGTCCTAAAGTCAGTCAACTTCATTTATATAGCGCTTTTAACAATGTAGATTGTTTCACAGCAGCTTTACAGAGATAAACATATAATTTAAGGTAACAGAGATTGTTTTGGCTTTATAGCGGTTCAAGAATAATGTTATTTTCCAGCTAAAGTTAGTTTTGATTGATTCACTGCCGGTGAAATGATCATGTGTTATTAAATTAGGGTTTAATAACAATTAATTAAATTTAATTTTAAGTTTAATTAAATTTGAGTTCTGTATCAAATTACAGTTACTGTAAATCCGGCCTCTAGTTCATAAACGCCAGAGGAGAACTGGCCCCCGACTGAGCCTGGGTTCTCCCAAGGTTTTTTTTTCTCCATTAGGTCACCTGATGGAGCTTTAGGACACCAGTAGGTCACCTGATGGAGTTTTAGGACACCAGTAGGTCACCTGATGGAGTTTTAGGACACCAGTGGGTCACCTGATGGAGCTTTAGGACACCAGTAGGTCACCTGATGGAGCTTTAGGACACCAGTAGGTCACCTGATGGAGTTTTAGGACACTAGTGGGTCACCTGATGGAGCTTTAGGACACCAGTAGGTCACCTGATGGAGATTTAGGACACCAGTAGGTCACCTGATGGAGTTTTAGGACACCAGTAGGTCACTTGATGGAGTTTTAGGACACCAGTGGGTCACCTGATGGAGCTTTAGGACACCAGTGGGTCACCTGATGGAGTTTTAGGACACCAGTAGGTCACCTGATGGAGTTTTAGGACACCAGTAGGTCATCTGATGGAGTTTTAGGACACCAGTGGGTCACCTGATGGAGTTTTAGGACACCAGTGGGTCACCTGATGGAGTTTTAGGACACCAGTGGGTCACCTGATGGAGCTTTAGGACACCAGTGGGTCACCTGATGGAGTTTTAGGACACCAGTAGGTCACCTGATGGAGTTTTAGGACACCAGTGGGTCACCTGATGGAGTTTTAGGACACCAGTAGGTCACCTGATGGAGTTTTAGGACACCAGTGGGTCACCTGATGGAGCTTTAGGACACCAGTAGGTCACCTGATGGAGTTTTAGGACACCAGTAGGTCACCTGATGGAGTTTTAGGACACCAGTGGGTCACCTGATGGAGTTTTAGGACACCAGTAGGTCACCTGATGGAGTTTTAGGACACCAGTGGGTCACCTGATGGAGTTTTAGGACACCAGTAGGTCACCTGATGGAGTTTTAGGACACCAGTGGGTCACCTGATGGAGCTTTAGGACACCAGTAGGTCACCTGATGGAGTTTTAGGACACCAGTAGGTCACCTGATGGAGTTTTAGGACACCAGTGGGTCACCTGATGGAGTTTTAGGACACCAGTAGGTCACCTGATGGAGTTTTAGGACACCAGTGGGTCACCTGATGGAGTTTTAGGACACCAGTAGGTCACCTGATGGAGTTTTAGGACACCAGTAGGTCACCTGATGGAGTTTTAGGACACCAGTGGGTCACCTGATGGAGTTTTAGGACACCAGTGGGTCACCCGATGGAGTTTTAGGACACCAGTAAGTCACCTGATGGAGTTTTAGGACACCAGTGGGTCACCTGATGGAGTTTTAGGACACCAGTGGGTCACCTGATGGAGTTTTAGGACACCAGTAGGTCACCTGATGGAGTTTTTCGGTTCCTTGTCACTGTTGCCTTTGGCTTTCTCAGTAGGGGATATTCAAATTAATTAACCAATCATTAATACCATTGATCAGCCCTACCAAACGTGGATGTTTTTTCACTAAGAAACAAACATTATGTTATTTGATTGATATTGTGAAGCTGCTTTGATGCAATTTATATTGTGAAAAACGCTATATAAATACACTTGACTTGACTTGACTTGACTAGGGGCCGCTGAGACGCCGGCGTTCTCTCTGAACAGACTTTACACTAAACCTGTGATAAACGCTGATGTTCACATGCGCATTAAGAGCTGATTCTATAGTTATGTGCGTTTGAATATATGTGCGCAGGTTTGTAATTCCCTACAAATCATGCCTAAACAAACTACTTGTCTTGCCTATAAATACAGAATTGTATTTAATTGTATCACTTCGGGTTAGATATACGCGAACCGGATTCCCCACAGCGCTTTATCTCTTTAGAGTGGGAAAGGATCCTCCATAGAGAGAGGCTAGTTGTAGATCTGGAGTGTGTGTGTGTGTGTGTGTGTGTGTGTGTGTGTGTGTGTGTGTGTGTGTGTGTGTGTGTGTGTGTGTGTGTGTGTGTGTGTCCAGGCGAAGCTCCTAGTCAGATCTGGATACGGCCTGGATCCGGCTGGCTGCGGGAAAACCTCGGGGTAAACAAAGACACTAATATTAGCGTAGATGCCATTCTTCTTATGATGTAACGAGAACATCAGGATTTAAGGGAAGTGTTCTCTTAAAGCGTGTTTAGAGTGTTCTCTAAAGGCAGTTCTCTTCAGTGTGCATTCAGATACACATGTAGTGTATTCATGGGTCAAGTTCAACAACACTCCTAGAATCTTGGACCCTTCTGATGAACACTAAATGTAAAAATTAAAAAATTTAAAAAAAGTTTTGGGTCAAAATGATCCGAGGGAAGGATGAGAAAATAAATGTGGTAATTGAAATGAAGCTAAAATAAAATACAAATATTAGGTGGAAAACTTAAACTCATCAATGAGTTCTGATTGGTTCATGAGATTCTGATGCTGTGATTGGTCTCCTACAGCGCTACCCGGGTCAGGTGACTCTGAAGTCCACGCGTGTGCGCCTGGCTAACTCCAGGAAGACGGCGGGAGCGAGCGCTAGGCCGGAGACGCAGGCCGCTAGCGTTCAGACAGACGACGCTCCGGCTCCATTACAACATTCGTCTGGAGCGCCGGAGCTCCTCAGACCCGACAGCTTCCTGTCTCTACCCCCGATGGGCGGAGCTATCGCCGAGGCCCCGCCTCCTGTGCACGCATCACTTCCTCCCGCCCGAGAGCTGTTGCTGCTGGACTCCTCCACCTCGCCCATCTCCCCCCCTCCTCCTCCCCCCCCTCCTCCCCCCCCTCCCTCTCTGGAGGAGACGCCCGGCGCCGGTCCGGCTCAGACCCGGAGCCCCGTACGCCAGCCGGAAGCGGACAGTCCTCTCGGGCCGTTCACCGCGCGCTTCTTCGACAGCAGTCAGCTACTGAACGCCAGGAAGAAGCTGAGGAAGACCTCGTCACTGGAGTCCAACCAGTGGAGGAGTGGTGAGGTCACTTCCTGTCACATTCCACACTCATTCACGCATCATCAAGCTACACCTAAGTTATTGTTTTGAGTGAGCGACCTCTAGTGGCCAATCTTACATACCGTGCCTTTAAATCTTCAAGCTCAACCAGTGGAGGAGTGGTGAGGTCACTTCCTGTCACATGGGTTAAACACAGGCGAATATCGTCTGCAGTTCGAGAGCTTGCAGTTTAGATAACGGAGCACGCGTCACATTAAACATTGGTCATGTGAAGCGTCACGTGACCTGCGAGATCAGCCGAGGCAGGTGGGCGTTAACCCTAACTTTGATCAGAAAACAGATATAAACGACTAAATGAAAGGAGCAGCAGCGGATATAAACTTAATAAAAAAGAAACCCGCTCTCATCCCTGAATCACGATAAAACTTTAATATAGGGCTGCAACTAACGATTATTTTGATAATCGAGTAATTGGCAGATTATTTCTTATTAATCGACTAATCAGATTATAAAAGCGCAATTTTCTTTCTTTACTTTTTTTATTGACAAAACACTTTATTCCACGTCCTGCCCAAAGCTGTCCTAACAAATCTAACAACTCTGAGTGCTATAAAACTGAATTTATCTACATCTACGCTAACGCTACAGTGCGTAGCATAAGTGAACACACACATGCTAAAGTTGACTAAAAAGAGGAATAAAAAATCATCTTTTGGAAATTTATCTTAATGCTTTCATTTAAAAAATGAGGAAAAATCCAACCTTTAAGGACACCAGTTTTCTTATTGAGTAAATATTGTATGGTAAATAAATAAATGTTCTTCATTAAAATACGGGGTGCATAAGTCAGCCCACCCCTGTGTTAAACCCCGTAGGTTTATATTTTTACAGGCCAGTTATTTCATGGATCCGGGATACTGTGCATCCCGATGAAGTTCCCGTGGCCTTTGGATTAAAATACCCCACATCCTCACACACCCTCACCACACACCACCCCGTGCCGACCTCTAGGTGCGTGATGATGCGGGGATAACTTAATCCACAGGCCAAGCCAACCTTATCTGTGTTTTGTTGTAGGCTGGTGATATAATATAATATAACATAATATAATTATGAGAAAGTCAAAATTGTTTGGAAAAAAGTCAAAATTGTGAGGAAAAAAGACAAAATTGTGAGAAAAAAGTCAAAATTATGAGAAAAAAGTCAAAATTGTGAGGAAAAAGTCTAAATCGGAGATGAATAAGAGATTTATCAGTGTTTTGTTGTAGGCTGGTGATGTTTGTGTAAGAGCACATGACCTGGTGTCCTCCTCACCGTAGCGGTGTGTGTGTGTGTGTGTTAACGGTGTGTGTGTGTCCTCAGCGAGCTCCCCGATGGACGAGGTTCTGGCGAGTCTGAAGCGCGGGAGTTTTCACCTTCGTAAAGCCGAGCTGCGAGTTCTGGCGCCGGACCCGGACGACGACGACGACAACAACATCCTGGCTCAGATCCGGAAAGGGGTGCAGTTGCGTAAGGTGCGCAGACACGAGCGCGGGGCCGTGCTGGACTCCACCGACCCGCTCACCCGCTCCATCCACGAGGCCCTGAGGCGCATCAAAGAGGCGTCCCCCGAGTCCGAGTCCGAGGACGAGGCCGCCGCCGGCGCCGACTGGGACACCTGAGGCCTGTGTGTGTGTGTGTGTGTGTGTGCGAGCTTCCTGAACTATCCTGCTCTGCTTCTGAGAGCTCACCAACGCTGCTTTTGTTTCATCAAAATACCGTAAAACAGTGAGATATTATTATTATAATGTAAATCAGCTGTTTTCTATGCTAATGGAGTGCCGAAGTTATGACGTCACTTTGTAGGCCAAAACGCAGAAGGGAGTTAGCATTTAGCATTTAGCACTTCCGGTTCCCTCGCTCTAAAGTCTGTGGGTTTTTTGAATGGGTTTTTGCTAAATCTCCTGAAATAAGGTCTGTGGTTAAAGCCTCTAAATATTTTCACGTTTTGATCTATGACATAAAACACACCAGTTATAACCTGCTTGTGGTTTTTTAAACTTTATTGTGTCTTAAAAACAAGGTGCTAAAAGGGACTACATCCTTCGTCGGGACTTTAGAGTCATCATGACACACGGGAAATCTCTCACCAGCCGTGTTCCAGCCTCACTTCTTACAAGTTTACCTTTCAGTTAATATAAACCAGCATCTGCACTGTTCTACATGTCCAGATTATAGTGCTCCTCTCCATCTATGGGTTCTCTATCGTCTAAGAAAAAGGACGTGATGGACATTGATACGCCATAGCTAACGTTAGTGCTTCTGAGATGCTAAAATCGCGTTTTTTTCTGGCGAATTAGCAAATGGTACAAACATACAATCAAACATAATACAGTGAAAGATCATCTTTAAAGTTTATTTGGGGCACAATGATCAGGCACAATAATCTTAATCACAAAGAAAATAATATTAAGGTTTAGATAAACTAACAAAATAATAGACGAATAAATAAAACATTAACAAAAGATAAAAAAGTCTCAGAGACGCATGCATAAAATTATTTTCTAACAGTTTTGGGGAAAACGAATGGGCAATATCTCATGCAGAAGTGGATGAGTGTTCATACACGCAGATCATAATGAGGTGTTTTAAATACAGTTGGAGGACGCTTGATGCTGACGTTGATCTGCGACCATGGTGTGCTAGTCCGTTTATAGCGTTAGCATTTAATATCTGACGGCTTTATTTAGGCTACAAAATGTATACATTTTGGATTAACTTGTAAAGATTATCTTGATAGACAAAACGTGTAAGGGTCACAACTCTTTGTTGAACACAGATCTTATTTTTTGCGATTTCCCAGAAGTCTATGGGGGAATGCAGCTTTCCGATGAGGGAACCCATGCGCCGCATGGTCAAAGCTGAATTTCAGCATCATTACTCCAGTCTTCACTAATATGATGATCAATATGATTATTAATGTTTGATACACTACTGTTCAAAATTTTGGGTTTGTTTTAGAAGAAATTCATACTTTTATTCCTCAAGGACGCATTAAATTGATCAAAAGTGTCAGTAAAGACATTTATATTGTTACAAAAGATTCTGTTTCAAATAAATGCTGCTCTTTTGAACTTTCTATTCATCACAAAACCCTGAAAATAAAAAGTATCACCGTTTCCACGAACATACAAACTGTTTTCAACACTGATAATAATCATAAATGTTTCTTGATCATCAGATCCTCATATTCTCCTGATTTCTGAAGGATCATGTGACACTGAAGACTGGAGTAATGATGCTGAAACTCAGCTTTGATCACAGGAATAAATTACACTTTACTAGATATTCACATAGATAACAGATGATTTACATTACAATAATATTTCACTGTTTACGGTATTTTGATGAAGAGCAGAAGAGACTCTTGAATAGATCAGACCGAGGCCGCAGGAAAGCAGCGCCTCCTGCTGTTCATCAGCGGGATCACCTTTATCTGCTTGTAGCTTCATTTATCTCGCGTATGAATTAACTTGATTTATTACTGTAATTTTTCCTGTGTGTCCGGCACTGAATCATCTGTCAGGCCTGTAGTCGTTAATGAAGGTCTCGTGAAAACCACGTTTACCCACAATGCTGTTCAGTCTGCAGCGATGACGAGGGACTCTTACGTGACGCTGCAGTGTTTTTTACGTTTTTCATCACATGTACTGTATTTAGCTTTTGATATTATTTGTTTTAATCACATTAATTGTTCTGTATGTTCTATGCGTTTTTACCTGGTCAATCAGAACCGTTTTCCCGCCGAAACACTACAGTCGTGAACACGTGACCGCCGCTCCACATGTGCAATGTTATATTAGGAACCAGCGCGTGTGAAACAGACCGCAGATCCAGCGCATGTTTGCCTAGGGGACACCTGTATTTATTGAGTTCAACTAAATATTTAAATATGTAAAGCAATATCATAAAATGTACAATGATTTTTTTTTTATTCCAGTTTTGCTTTTACTCTGCTTTTCCAAACATTGTACTCCTAATAGTTATTTTAAATTTGCATTTTGACCCTTACATAAATAAAGTTTTAAAAAAAAGGTGTTTTTTTGGGGCCTGTGTGAGTGAACGAGTCGTCAATGACGCTGTCTGACCACTGGGCGGCGCTGATGTCACCAGGGGGCGTGTCTGACCCGACATTCGGATGACATCACCGTTAGTGCTCATGAATATTCATCTACTGGTGAACAGCCTTCATTTTATTACCTTCAATCTAAATATCTCATTTGGCAAATTAAAATACTAAGTAAAACAAGTTTTATATTGAGCTTTTAAAATATTCAAACTGCAACATGTATCCGATTTTGCATATTATTACAGACTAATCAAATATGTGACATTTTCGATTGATAAAACCATGAGTCTCATAAGGAACATTTGCTCAATCCAAACCTGAGCTTCTGTGGAGCATAAAGCAGATGTTTAGCAGAATGTGCAAGCTGCTCTCCAGAACATGACGATATCATATCCCATAAGCACCAGGACGTGCAGACACAGGATCACTGAGATTCAGAGCAAATGAAGGAATCGTCATGACAATAATCCCATAAACCATCCGGAAGCTCTTCCCATCATTTATTCCGCTTCTCACTGGGGTGAATATAGGGACGCTTGTTTCCGGCAACGACTTACAAAAGGTAATATCTCATAATTAGGGCTTTTCACAACTGTTTATCTCAAATCACTTATTTTCTTACAATTGTGAGTTTTTTATTTTGCAAGTAGGACTTTATAACTCACAATCACAAGAAAGACATTAACATTGTGAGAAAAAAAAGTCATGAATGCGGAAAAAATTCAAAATTGCGAGTGAACAATTACAATTGTGATTAAAATTATAATTATGATAAAAAGTCACATTTGCGAGAAAAATTCTAAATTATGAGAAAAAAGTTGCAATTGTGAGATAAAAAAGCAATTGAAGGGAAAA
>CM060636.1:418662-426162 GCA_030578275.1 Meda fulgida | reverse complement strand
GTGAGGCGGCTCATGCGCGCGGACCAATCAGACACGCTGTTCTCTTCCTTCCTACCTCGTACTATATTTGTGTCAATAATTGTGCAACTGCGTAAACTTTGTTTTGAAGTTTCCGAGTTCCCGAGGGATTTTTCACCTGTTCAACCACAGCAACGTTTCGTTATACATGCATTTCTTTAATTATCGTTGCGAGCAATCATAAAATACAGCATATTGCAGTGAAGCATTTTCTGTGGGAAACGCATCTAGCCTGGCTCCGCCCTCCTACGTACGTCCGCTCAGTTTTCATGTTCCTTCAGTTCTGCTGTAGACCTGGCCAGTTTGCCGGGCCAATCAGCGAACAGAGGGCGTGGCTGAGAACGATGACGGCACGGCGTTAGGGGTGGGCCTGACGCGCCTAGCCCCACCCACTTTTCAACAGGCCCACCCAAAACTTTTCTTAAACATTTTTTTGTCAAGAATTATAAAAAAATCGTCAATTAAGCTCATAATTTGTGCTAAAATAGTCTAAATGTTTAGTTTTAAAAAAAATTTAAGCTGGTTGTCTATTTTGATGTTTCTGCAGACAGTGTTCGAGAGCATGTGAGCAGAGAGCGCATTTCTGAATATCTGCTCGCTCATTCTGCAGGGCCGCTCGCTCCCCCCAGAATGCCTGTTGGTTTGAACTTCGAAGATTTGTGGAATAAGGCCTCCGACTACCCCCCCCCCCCCCCAGTCGACTAAGCCATTAGTGGACAAATGACTTCCACATGACCATATCAGTCAGAGCTCGACGTGTTTGTGGCACTCATAGAGAGGAAGAAAAAAAGAGCAGAACATCTCAAAAGTCTTGCAGAAGTGATGGACATATGGGGACGTTTTCCCGAATATCCGTGCTTTCTTAAAAGCTCTGATAACACTGCCAATGCCATCACGTACAGCTCAACGCGTCTTTTCCAGTGTCGAGCGGATTAAAACACCAAACAGCAGCACCACGCTTACTTCTGGCCGTATGTCCCTCGGTCTGTCGACCTTCGAGACAGAGCTTACAGTGACTCTCGACTCCATGAAATCATTGACATTTTCCAGAGCAACCCCCGCCGACTCCTGTAATTTCGGGAAGATCGGTAGTGCAACGCAAAGTTGAGATGTGGCTCAGAGGGGTGGAAAAACAACAAAAAAATAGGGAAAGATGCACTGACTGTTAGCGCAAAAATATGAGTATCTTTTACTCAGTTGTTGTTTTTTTGGCTGTTTATTTTTTGGCTGCTGAAATGTTTTTTGCTCTTGTTTTTCTGCAATGCAGATCACTTTGTTCTGATATTGTGATAGTGTATAGGTTAGATTTTAATCCATCTTCTCTGTATAATAAGTAAGTCTGTTGTTAATGAAAGCGGAAATAAATAAATGGACAGATGACGTTGTTAATGAAGTTCTGTTCCCGAGTATTGATTGAAACTGTCGGGCAGTGTTGTTGATCGATTGTTGAAAACTTAAAACAATTCATACGAATTGTGAAATATTCGGCCTCATGTTATACGAGCAGAACTAAACTATGTTTTGGGGAAATATTACATTCCTGACCTCTTTTACAGTCTAAATATAGGCTATTATAGTTTAGATCATTTTTTATAATATCCCATGAGTCCTAAAAAATGCACTTTCGACTGTTTCTGAAGTGCTTATTTGCCCAGGGATGATGCGTATGGAGATCCCAAAGCCGCCCCGACTCTATATGCACCGAAACTTTTGAACAATGCAACAAAATATTTAAGGAGCATCAAGCTATTAAAATCTATATTATGTATAGCCTACGTACAGATAATATAGCAGTGATTGGATAACGTTTTTAATTTAACGTTTTTAATTTAAGGCCCACGCACAATTGGTGCGGCCCATCCAAACCCGAAATGCTGGCGCCGTGCTGGAACGAGGCGGTGATGTCGACGCGTGCGGTATTTTGTGTTGTAGTTGAGTAACGGCAGCGGAGGAAGATGCGAGCGGAGCCGTTCGGGCCGCTGTGGCGACGCTGCCGAATATCAGGAAGTTAAACGTTAGCGATTGGTTGAGCAGAGAGAGTGACTCTGGGCAGATCCAGTAGTTACCCTCGTCAGTGGAGCGGTGCCGGACCGGGCTAAAGCGCGTCAGGTTCAGGCTTAAAATATAACCGCAATGGTCGGGTCGGAGGAAACGATTTTGGGTACGGGCCGGGTAGCCCGTGCAGACGTGTAGTGTGTGTGTGTGTGTGTGTGTGTGTGTGTGTGTGTGTCCGTCACTCACCTGCAGCTTCTGAGCCAGAGTGTCTCTCTGCGCTTGCAGTCGGTCTGCGTTCTCCACTTCCTCCTTCAGCTTCTCCAGTTCCTGTGGGGAGAAACACATCAGCACTGTGTGCGTGTGTGTGTGCATGTGTGTGTGTGCGTGTGTGTGTGACCTCTGACCTCCTCCTTGGCCTTCAGCTCGGCCTCCAGCTCCTCGATGGTCTGGTTCAGCTCGGTTTTCTGTGTTTTGATGCCGGCCGTCTGTCCACTGACACACTCCAGCTCCGTCACCTGACACACACACACACACACACACATCAGCTGGTCCAAAACGCAGCAGCTCGAGTTCTTACCAGAACCCGGAAGTAAGAAACAGGTTCTGTCAACACTCCATTGGCTCCCTATTAAACATTGCAAACATTTAAATATTATGTTTGGGTTATGAAGTAATCAGCCGGATCCGGGCCATATCCAGATCAGATGGAGGACCTGCGCCTGGACACACACACACACACACACACACACACACACACACACACACACACACACACACACCACACACACCACACACACCACACACACCACACACACCACACACACACACACACACACACACACACACACACACACACACACACACACACACACACTCTCCCTGTGAAGGCCTCATCGGTCCAATCTGACCTCTGACCTGTAATGCCTGGGTCACACACACTGCTGGCTCGTTGGCCAGAGCAGAACTGAGGCTGAGTCTGGTTTCTCACGAGGGGTTTCTCCATTCTGTCCCTGATGGAGTTTCAGCTATATATATTAATGAACTAAATTAAGAACTTTTTTACAACAAAAATGAACCATCACTGAACTTACTGAAGCTGACGTAACTTAAGTTTCACTCTAAAATTTAGAGATAAAATTAAAGCCGTAAATCTAACAGGTTGTGTTGTGAGTGTGTGAGTGGATGATGTGTCAGGAGATGTTGTGCGGCTGCAGTACCGAACGCTTCCACTAGAGGAAACTCTGTGTGATTGTGTATCATACAAGTGACTGATTTCCAGGATAACCCTTTCATGCACGGCATCCATTAGATATGCAAATCCCTCCGAATAAAATATATTGAAAAAAAAGTTATTGGCATGATTTTCACTTGTTAAAAGGAAAAAAACAACATTATTTTGTGATTCAATAACTCATGCATTATTTTTCCTGCGTTCACACAGTAGGTCACAGAAGGGTCTCCCCGGCTCTGAGAGTGTGTGTGGTCTGACCCGCGTGTGGAGCCGCTCGGCCTCGTCCTGATACGCCGCTAGCTGCTGCTTCCACTGCTTGACGTTAGCGGTGGACTCGAGCAGCGCCGCCGTTAGCTTAGCGTTGTTCCCCTTCAGAGCCGCCAGCTCCGCCTCCCAGTGTTTGCTGATGGACGTCGAGCTGCAGGAAGATCAGCAGAATCAGAGGAAGAGCAGTATTACACGGCTCTGTGGAATGCTTGATTTTGATTGGTCGATCGCTCCATCCAGCGGTATATTACTCCCGGATAACAGCAGAACACAAACACACACTCATCCGGGTCTCTGAGTCAGCAGCGCTACACACTTTCTAGGAACCGCTTTTCTTCGTGGAAGTTTTGCGTTTGGTGAGCTAATAAAATATTAAAACTCAGTCGAATCAATATTTTGTGTACAGTTATTTAATTATGCCATCCAGTATCGTGGACTCGCTCTCTAGTTTCGTACAAACGCAGCGGCGGCCATTTTGTGACTATTGTTTTGTTCACTGTTGGATTATAAGATACAAACAGGTACAATTAAAACAGTTTAATCAGAAATCAATATCTCTGATCTCCATCGTTATTTGTGTTGAAATGCTGAAAGTGTTATGACTGTATACCGTATCTCTTAAATGTCCGTCTAGTTTGATCTCGCCGCTGAAACTGCTCTCGCCGCACAAGCTTTGCGTTTAAAGACATAATAAAATATTTAGACTCAGATCAATATTTCGTGTCTAATCATTTACTGTAGTCGTGTAATAAGCGTATGATGTACATCCAGCCGGTTGTTATCTCAGAATAAACCCCCTTCAGGTGTGTGTGTGTGTGTGTGTGTGTGTGTGTGTGTGTGTGTGTGTGTGTGTGTGAGTGTATGTATTTGTGTATGTGTTTGTTTGTGTGTGTGTGTGTGTGTGTTCATCAGCACTGATCTGAACTTATATGTGATCCTAACACACACATATACACACACACACACACACACACACACACACACACACACACACACACGCACACAGAGATGAAGGATCAGCTGACCTGTGCGGGAACGGCACGGCGTTGAGCTCCGCTGTGTGTGAGCTCGTTGTGTGTGAGCTCGTTGTGTGTGAGCTCGTTGTGTGTGAACTCGGTGTGTGTGAGCTCGGTGTGTGTGCTCGGCTCTCGGCGTCAGGCGTCACTCTCTCGTCTGTCCCGTTGATGCTCTCTGGAGTCACAGGAGACTGAAGATCACCCGGCGCCGATTCCTGACATAACAAACACACAAAACACAGTCAGAAACCCAAAACACAGTCACAAACACACATCACTGTCACAAAAACACAAAACACAGTCAAACACACAAAACACAGTCACAAACACACAAAACACAGTCACAAACACACATCACTGTCACAAACACACATCACTGTCACAAACACACAAAACACAGTCAGAAACACAAAACACAGTCACAAACACACATCACTGTCACAAAAACACATCACTGTCAAACACACAAAACACAGTCACAAACACAGTCACAAACACAGTCACAAACACACATCACTGTCACAAACACACAAAACACAGTCAGAAACACAAAACACAGTCACAAACACACAAAACACAGTCACAAACACACATCACAGTCACAAACACATATCACAGTCACAAACACAAAACACAGTCAAATACACATCACAGTCACAAACACAGAACAGTCACAAACACACATCACTGTCACAAACACAAAACACAGTCAAACACACATCACAGTCACAAACACAAAACAGTCAGAAACACACATCACAGTCACAAACACACATCACAGTCACAAACACAGAACAGTCACAAACACACATCACAGTCACAAACACACAAAACACAGTCAGAAACCCAGAACACAGTCACAAACACACAAAACACAGTCACAAAAACACAAAACACAGTCACAAACACACAAAACACAGTCACAAACACACATCACTGTCACAAACACAAAACACAGTCAGAAACACAAAACACAGTCACAAACACACATCACTGTCACAAAAACACAAAACACAGTCAAACACACAAAACACAGTCACAAACACACATCACAGTCACAAACACACATCACAGTCACAAACACACATCACTGTCACAAACACACATCACTGTCACAAACACAAAACACAGTCACAAACACACATCACAGTCACAAACACACATCACAGTCACAAACACAAAACACAGTCACAAACACACATCACAGTCACAAACACAGAACAGTCACAAACACACACATCACAGTCACAAACACACAAAACACAGTCACAAACACACATCACAGTCACAAACACACATCACAGTCACAAACACACAAAACACAGTCAAATACACACATCACAGTCACAAACACAGAACAGTCACAAACACACACATCACAGTCACAAACACACAAAACACAGTCACAAACACAGAACAGTCACAACCACACATCACTGTCACAAACACAAAACACAGTCAGAAACACACATCACAGTCACAAACACAAAACACAGTCAAACACACATCACAGTCACAAACACAGAACAGTCACAAACACAGAACAGTCACAAACACACACATCACAGTCACAAACACACAAAACACAGTCACAAACACACATCACAGTCACAAACACACATCACTGTCACAAACACAAAACAGTCAGAAACACACATCACAGTCACAAACACACAAAACACAGTCAGAAACACAAAACACATTCCAGTCACAAACACACAAAACACAGTCACAAACACACAAAACACAGTCACAAACACAAAACACAGTCACAAACACAAAACAGTCACAAACACACATGACAGTCACAAACACAAAACACAGTCACAAACACACATCACAGTCACAAACACACATCACTGTCACAAACACAAAACACAGTCAGAAACACACATCACAGTCACAAACACAAACACATCATTCTGACATCACTGCTGCTTACACACACACACGTTTGGCTTTGGTTTGATCAAAACATCATGGTCTGAAGCTGTTTAAGTGTACAAAGAACGACTTGAATGAGCAGAGACGAATGACATCTTCAGATTATATATATAGCTGCACGTTTAATCGTTAAAAGATTGCGATCTTTATTAAAACACTAATGCAAATGACCGTGATTCTCCTCTGTGTATTAAAGCTTGATAAGTGCGACCACAGGAAGATTCAGATCTGTGTTCTGATCCAGAGCCGCTGTCATGAAGCAGCTTCACTAAGTCTTTTCAACCTGTTTCTTTATTTCTTACAATCGTTCAGATTCTCACAGAGTTAAACACCTGTTAAATATGTCTGTCATTGAATCATTCATTCAAGAGAATCGTTCAAAAACGCTGATTCATCAGTAATGAAACAAGTCATTTAATCATTCATTTGATGATTTGATAAAATACATTTCAGTTCACATTTTGATGTATTTGTTTGTTGATTGTGAAGCACATTGAGTTTTGAAAAATAAATAAATTAAACTTCTGCCTTACATTAAATAATCGAATTTGTCCTATTTAGATGCGATGCAAAACCAGCATTAATCAAATTCAGTACAAACATATCATATGTATTTATAAGCGTTTAAATGTTTTGCTTTGTTTTGATGAGAAATGATTCGAGTTAAATCAAATTTGTTTCATAATCGATGATCTTTACACATCCATAAATATGAGGCCCTTCAGGAAAAACATGTTGGCAGGATGAATCTCTGCTCTTGATCACTATGATGAAACTCACGCATCACATCCTGCGACACAGATCTGACTGGGTTAATAAAGCAGAGTTGAGCTGATGATGATATCGGGGTGAGCCTTACCTTCGAGGCGCCCCGGATCTGTTCGTGCCAGGGGAGTGAACGACATCGTGAGAGAAACGACAACATCTCATGATAAGCAAGAGCACATTAATGACAGGATCTGCGGTGGGGAGTAGTGTGAGGAACTGGAGCTGGGATTGAGGGAGGATCGGGCGGACTGGATCTGGGGC
>CM060636.1:398662-416162 GCA_030578275.1 Meda fulgida | reverse complement strand
GAATATTAGCGTTATTATAGAGCAGGAATATTAGCGTTATTATAGAGCGGGAATATTAGCGTTATTATAGAGCGGGAATATTAGAGTTATTATAGAGCGTTATTATAGAGCGGGAATATTAGCGTTATTATAGAGCGGGAATATTAGAGTTATTATAGAGCGTTATTATAGAGCGGGAATATTAGCGTTATTATAGAGCAGGAATATTAGCGTTATTATAGAGCGGGAATATTAGCGTTATTATAGAGCGGGAATATTAGCGTTATTATAGAGCGGGAATATTAGCGTTATTATAGAGCAGGAATATTAGCGTTATTATAGAGCGGGAATATTAGCGTTATTATAGAGCGGGAATATTAGCGTTATTATAGAGCAGGAATATTAGCGTTATTATAGAGCAGGAATATTAGAGTTATTGTAGAGCAGGAATATTAGCGTTATTATAGAGCAGAAACATTAGCGTTATTATAGAGCGGGAATATTAGCGTTATTATAGAGCAGGAATATTAGCGTTATTGTAGAGCAGGAATATTAGCGTTATTATAGAGCAGGAATATTAGCGTTATTATAGAGCAGGAATATTAGTGTTATTATAGAGCGGGAATATTAGCGTTATTATAGAGCGGGAATATTAGCGTTATTATAGAGCGGGAATATTAGAGTTATTATAGAGCGTTATTATAGAGCGGGAATATTAGCGTTATTATAGAGCGGGAATATTAGCGTTATTGTAGAGCAGGAATATTAGCGTTATTGTAGAGCAGGAATATTAGCGTTATTGTAGAGCGGGAATATTAGCGTCATTATAGAGCGGGAATATTAGCGTTATTGTAGAGCAGGAATATTAGCGTTATTGTAGAGCAGGAATATTAGCGTTATTGTAGAGCGGGAATATTAGCGTCATTATAGAGCGGGAATATTAGCGTTATTATAGAGCGGGAATATTAGCGTTATTGTAGAGCAGGAATATTAGCGTTATTGTAGAGCGGGAATATTAGCGTCATTATAGAGCGGGAATATTAGCGTTATTATAGAGCGGGAATATTAGCGTTATTGTAGAGCAGGAATATTAGCGTTATTGTAGAGCAGGAATATTAGCGTTATTGTAGAGCAGGAATATTAGCGTTATTGTAGAGCAGGAATATTAGCGTTATTATAGGGCGTTATTATTGAGCGGGAATATTAGCGTTATTATAGAGCGGGAATATTAGCGTTATTGTAGAGCAGGAATATTAGCGTTATTATAGAACGGGAATATTAGCGTTATTGTAGAGCGGGAATAGAGCGGGAATATTAGCGTCATTATAGAGCGGGAATATTAGCGTTATTGTAGAGCAGGAATATTAGCGTTATTATAGAACGGGAATATTAGCGTTATTGTAGAGCAGGAATATTAGCGTTATTGTAGAGCAGGAATATTAGCGTTATTATAGGGCGTTATTATTGAGCGGGAATATTAGCGTTATTATAGAGCCGAAATATTAACGTTATTGTAGAGCAGGAATATTAGCGTTATTATAGGCCGTTATTATAGAGCGGGAATATTAGCGTTATTATAGAGCAGGAATATTAGCGTTATTATAGAGCGGGAATATTAGCGTTATTATAGAGCGGGAATATTAGCGTTATTATAGAGCGGGAATATTAGCGTTATTATAGAGCGGGAATATTAGCGTTATTATAGAGCAGGAATATTAGCGTTATTGTAGAGCAGGAATATTAGCGTTATTGTAGAGCAGGAATAGAGCGGGAATATTAGCGTCATTATAGAGCGGGAATATTAGCGTTATTGTAGAGCAGGAATATTAGCGTTATTATAGACCGGGAATATTAGCGTTATTGTAGAGCGGGAATATTAGCGTTATTATAGAGCGGGAATATTAGCGTTATTGTAGAGCAGGAATATTAGCGTTATTATAGAGCAGGAATATTAGCGTTATTATAGAGCAGGAATATTAGCGTTATTATAGAGCAGGAATATTAGCGTTATTATTGAGCGGGAATATTAGCGTTATTATAGAGCGGGAATATTAGCGTTATTATAGAGCAGGAATATTAGCGTTATTATAGAGCGGGAATATTAGCGTTATTGTAGAGCAGGAATATTAGCGTTATTATAGAGCGGGAATATTAGCGTTATTATAGAGCAGGAATATTAGCGTTATTATAGAGCGGGAATATTAGCGTTATTATAGAGCAGGAATATTAGCGTTATTGTAGAGCAGGAATATTAGCGTTATTGTAGAGCAGGAATATTAGCGTTATTATAGGGCGTTATTATTGAGCCGGAATATTAGCGTTATTATAGAGCAGGAATATTAGCGTTATTATAGAGCGGGAATATTAGCGTTATTATAGAGCGGGAATATTAGAGTTATTATAGAGCGTTATTATAGAGCGGGAATATTAGCGTTATTATAGAGCGGGAATATTAGCGTTATTATAGAGCGGGAATATTAGAGTTATTATAGAGCGTTATTATAGAGCGGGAATATTAGCGTTATTATAGAGCAGGAATATTAGCGTTATTATAGAGCGGGAATATTAGCGTTATTATAGAGCGGGAATATTAGCGTTATTATAGAGCGGGAATATTAGCGTTATTATAGAGCAGGAATATTAGCGTTATTATAGAGCGGGAATATTAGCGTTATTATAGAGCGGGAATATTAGCGTTATTATAGAGCGGGAATATTAGCGTTATTATAGAGCAGGAATATTAGCGTTATTATAGAGCAGGAATATTAGCGTTATTATAGAGCAGAAACATTAGCGTTATTATAGAGCGGGAATATTAGCGTTATTATAGAGCAGGAATATTAGCGTTATTGTAGAGCAGGAATATTAGCGTTATTATAGAGCGGGAATATTAGTGTTATTATAGAGCGGGAATATTAGCGTTATTATAGAGCGGGAATATTAGCGTTATTATAGAGCGGGAATATTAGAGTTATTATAGAGCGTTATTATAGAGCGGGAATATTAGAGTTATTGTAGAGCAGGAATATTAGCGTTATTATAGAGCAGGAATATTAGCGTTATTATAGAGCAGGAATATTAGTGTTATTATAGAGCGGGAATATTAGCGTTATTATAGAGCGGGAATATTAGCGTTATTATAGAGCGGGAATATTAGAGTTATTATAGAGCGTTATTATAGAGCGGGAATATTAGCGTTATTATAGAGCGGGAATATTAGCGTTATTGTAGAGCAGGAATATTAGCGTTATTGTAGAGCAGGAATATTAGCGTTATTGTAGAGCGGGAATATTAGCGTCATTATAGAGCGGGAATATTAGCGTTATTGTAGAGCAGGAATATTAGCGTTATTGTAGAGCAGGAATATTAGCGTTATTGTAGAGCGGGAATATTAGCGTCATTATAGAGCGGGAATATTAGCGTTATTATAGAGCGGGAATATTAGCGTTATTGTAGAGCAGGAATATTAGCGTTATTGTAGAGCGGGAATATTAGCGTCATTATAGAGCGGGAATATTAGCGTTATTATAGAGCGGGAATATTAGCGTTATTGTAGAGCAGGAATATTAGCGTTATTGTAGAGCAGGAATATTAGCGTTATTGTAGAGCAGGAATATTAGCGTTATTGTAGAGCAGGAATATTAGCGTTATTATAGGGCGTTATTATTGAGCGGGAATATTAGCGTTATTATAGAGCGGGAATATTAGCGTTATTGTAGAGCAGGAATATTAGCGTTATTATAGAACGGGAATATTAGCGTTATTGTAGAGCGGGAATAGAGCGGGAATATTAGCGTCATTATAGAGCGGGAATATTAGCGTTATTGTAGAGCAGGAATATTAGCGTTATTATAGAACGGGAATATTAGCGTTATTGTAGAGCAGGAATATTAGCGTTATTGTAGAGCAGGAATATTAGCGTTATTATAGGGCGTTATTATTGAGCGGGAATATTAGCGTTATTATAGAGCCGAAATATTAACGTTATTGTAGAGCAGGAATATTAGCGTTATTATAGGCCGTTATTATAGAGCGGGAATATTAGCGTTATTATAGAGCAGGAATATTAGCGTTATTATAGAGCGGGAATATTAGCGTTATTATAGAGCGGGAATATTAGCGTTATTATAGAGCGGGAATATTAGCGTTATTATAGAGCGGGAATATTAGCGTTATTGTAGAGCAGGAATATTAGCGTTATTGTAGAGCAGGAATATTAGCGTTATTGTAGAGCGGGAATAGAGCGGGAATATTAGCGTCATTATAGAGCGGGAATATTAGCGTTATTGTAGAGCAGGAATATTAGCGTTATTATAGAACGGGAATATTAGCGTTATTGTAGAGCGGGAATATTAGCGTTATTATAGAGCGGGAATATTAGCGTTATTGTAGAGCAGGAATATTAGCGTTATTTTAGAGCGGGAATAGAGCGGGAATATTAGCGTTATTGTAGAGCAGGAATATTAGCGTTATTGTAGAGCAGGAATATTAGCGTTATTGTAGAGCAGGAATATTAGCGTTATTGTAGAGCAGGAATATTAGCGTTATTATAGAGCGGGAATATTAGCGTTATTATAGAGCGGGAATATTAGCATTATTATAGAGCGGGAATATTAGCGTTATTATAGAGCGGGAATATTAGCGTTATTGTAGAGCAGGAATATTAGCGTTATTTTAGAGCGGGAATAGAGCGGGAATATTAGCGTTATTATAGAGCGGGAATATTAGCGTTATTGTAGAGCAGGAACATTAGCGTTATTGTAGAGCAGGAATATTAGCGTTATTGTAGAGCAGGAATATTAGCGTTATTTTAGAGCGGGAATAGAGCGGGAATATTAGCGTTATTATAGAGCGGGAATATTAGCGTTATTATAGAGCGGGAATATTAGCGTTATTATAGAGCGGGAATATTAGCGTTATTGTAGAGCAGGAATATTAGCGTTATTGTAGAGCAGGAATATTAGCGTTATTGTAGAGCGGGAATATTAGCGTTATTGTAGAGCGGGAATATTAGCGTTATTATAGAGCGGGAATATTAGCGTTATTGTAGAGCAGGAATATTAGCGTTATTGTAGAGCGGGAATATTAGCGTTATTGTAGAGCGGGAATATTAGCGTTATTATAGAGCGGGAATATTAGCGTTATTGTAGAGCGGGAATATTAGCGTTATTGTAGAGCAGGAATATTAGCGTTATTATAGAGCAGGAATATTAGCGTTATTATAGAGCGGGAATATTAGCGTTATTGTAGAAATATTAGCGTTATTGTAGACCGGGAATATTAGCGTTATCATAGAGCGGGAATATTAGCGTTATTGTAGAGCAGGAATATTAGCGTTATTATAGAGCGGGAATATTAGCGTTATTGTAGAAATATTAGCGTTATTGTAGAGCGGGAATATTAGCGTTATCATAGAGCGGGAATATTAGCGTTATTGTAGAGCAGGAATATTAGCGCTATTATAGAGCGGGAATATTAGCGTTATTGTAGAAATATTAGCGTTATTGTAGAGCGGGAATATTAGCGTTATTGTAGAGCGGGAATATTAGCGTTATTATAGAGCGGGAATATTAGCGTTATTGTAGAAATATTAGCGTTATTGTAGAGCGGGAATATTAGCGTTATTGTAGAGCGGGAATATTAGCGTTATCATAGAGCGGGAATATTAGCGTTATTGTAGAGCGGGAATATTAGCGTTATCATAGAGCGGGAATATTAGCGTTATTGTAGAGCGGGAATATTAGCGTTATTGTAGAGCGGGAATATTAGCGTTATTATAGAGCGGGAATATTAGCGTTATTGTAGAAATATTAGCGTTATTGTAGAGCGGGAATATTAGCGTTATTGTAGAGCGGGAATATTAGCGTTATTGTAGAGCGGGAATATTAGCGTTATCAGAGCGGGAATATTAGCGTTATTGTAGAGCAGGAATATTAGCGTTATTATAGAGCGGGAATATTAGCGTTATTATAGAGCGGGAATATTAGCGTTATTATAGAGCGGGAATTTTAGCGTTATTATAGAGCAGGAATATTAGCGTTATTATAGAGCGGGAATATTAGCGTTATTATAGAGCGGGAATATTAGCGTTATGATAGAGCAGGAATATTAGCGTTATTATAGAGCGGGAATATTAGCGTTATTATAGAGCGGGAATATTAGCGTTATTATAGAGCGGGAATTTTAGCGTTATTGTAGAGCGGGAATATTAGCGTTATTGTAGAGCGGGAATATTAGCGTTATCATAGAGCGGGAATATTAGCGTTATTGTAGAGCGGGAATATTAGCGTTATTGTAGAGCGGGAATATTAGCGTTATTATAGAGCGGGAATATTAGCGTTATTGTAGAAATATTAGCGTTATTGTAGAGCGGGAATATTAGCGTTATTGTAGAGCGGGAATATTAGCGTTATTGTAGAGCGGGAATATTAGCGTTATCATAGAGCGGGAATATTAGCGTTATCATAGAGCGGGAATATTAGCGTTATTATAGAGCGGGAATATTAGCGTTATTGTAGAAATATTAGCGTTATTGTAGAGCGGGAATATTAGCGTTATCATAGAGCGGGAATATTAGCGTTATTGTAGAGCAGGAATATTAGCGCTATTATAGAGCTGGAATATTAGCGTTATTGTAGAGCGGGAATATTAGCGTTATTGTAGAGCAGGAATATTAGCGTTATTATAGAGCAGGAATATTAGCGTTATTATAGAGCGGGAATATTAGCGTTATTATAGAGCAGGAATATTAGCGTTATTGTAGAGCTGGAATATTAGCGTTATTGTAGAGCAGGAATATTAGCGTTATTGTAGAGCAGGAATATTAGCGTTATTATAGAGCGGGAATATTAGCGTTATTATAGAGCGGGAATATTAGCGTTATTATAGAGCGGGAATATTAGCGTTATTATAGAGCGTTATTATAGAGCAGGAATATTAGCGTTATTATAGAGCAGGAATATTAGCGTTATTATAGAGCAGGAATATTAGCGTTATTATTGAGCGGGAATATTAGCGTTATTATAGAGCGGGAATATTAGCGTTATTATAGAGCAGGAATATTAGCGTTATTATAGAGCGGGAATATTAGCGTTATTGTAGAGCAGGAATATTAGCGTTATTATAGAGCGGGAATATTAGCGTTATTATAGAGCAGGAATATTAGCGTTATTATAGAGCGGGAATATTAGCGTTATTATAGAGCAGGAATATTAGCGTTATTGTAGAGCAGGAATATTAGCGTTATTGTAGAGCAGGAATATTAGCGTTATTATAGGGCGTTATTATTGAGCGGGAATATTAGCGTTATTATAGAGCGGGAATATTAGCGTTATTATAGAGCCGAAATATTAACGTTATTGTAGAGCAGGAATATTAGCGTTATTATAGAGCAGGAATATTAGCGTTATTATAGAGCAGGAATATTAGCGTTATTATAGAGCGGGAATATTAGCGTTATTATAGAGCGGGAATATTAGAGTTATTATAGAGCGTTATTATAGAGCGGGAATATTAGCGTTATTATAGAGCGGGAATATTAGCGTTATTATAGAGCGGGAATATTAGCGTTATTATAGAGCAGGAATATTAGCGTTATTATAGAGCGGGAATATTAGCGTTATTATAGAGCGGGAATATTAGCGTTATTATAGAGCGGGAATATTAGCGTTATTATAGAGCAGGAATATTAGCGTTATTATAGAGCAGGAATATTAGCGTTATTATAGAGCAGGAATATTAGCGTTATTATAGAGCGGGAATATTAGTGTTATTATAGAGCGGGAATATTAGCGTTATTATAGAGCAGGAATATTAGCGTTATTATAGAGCAGGAATATTAGAGTTATTGTAGAGCAGGAATATTAGCGTTATTATAGAGCAGAAACATTAGCGTTATTATAGAGCGGGAATATTAGCGTTATTATAGAGCAGGAATATTAGCGTTATTGTAGAGCAGGAATATTAGCGTTATTATAGAGCAGGAATATTAGCGTTATTATAGAGCGGGAATATTAGTGTTATTATAGAGCGGGAATATTAGCGTTATTATAGAGCGGGAATATTAGCGTTATTATAGAGCGGGAATATTAGAGTTATTATAGAGCGTTATTATAGAGCGGGAATATTAGAGTTATTGTAGAGCAGGAATATTAGCGTTATTTTAGAGCAGGAATATTAGTGTTATTATAGAGCGGGAATATTAGCGTTATTATAGAGCGGGAATATTAGCGTTATTATAGAGCGGGAATATTAGAGTTATTATAGAGCGTTATTATAGAGCGGGAATATTAGCGTTATTATAGAGCGGGAATATTAGCGTTATTGTAGAGCAGGAATATTAGCGTTATTGTAGAGCAGGAATATTAGCGTTATTGTAGAGCGGGAATATTAGCGTCATTATAGAGCGGGAATATTAGCGTTATTGTAGAGCAGGAATATTAGCGTTATTGTAGAGCAGGAATATTAGCGTTATTGTAGAGCGGGAATATTAGCGTCATTATAGAGCGGGAATATTAGCGTTATTATAGAGCGGGAATATTAGCGTTATTGTAGAGCAGGAATATTAGCGTTATTGTAGAGCGGGAATATTAGCGTCATTATAGAGCGGGAATATTAGCGTTATTATAGAGCAGGAATATTAGCGTTATTATAGGGCGTTATTATTGAGCGGGAATATTAGCGTTATTGTAGAGCAGGAATATTAGCGTTATTGTAGAGCAGGAATATTAGCGTTATTGTAGAGCAGGAATATTAGCGTTATTATAGGGCGTTATTATTGAGCGGGAATATTAGCGTTATTATAGAGCGGGAATATTAGCGTTATTGTAGAGCAGGAATATTAGCGTTATTATAGAACGGGAATATTAGCGTTATTGTAGAGCGGGAATAGAGCGGGAATATTAGCGTCATTATAGAGCGGGAATATTAGCGTTATTGTAGAGCAGGAATATTAGCGTTATTATAGAACGGGAATATTAGCGTTATTGTAGAGCAGGAATATTAGCGTTATTGTAGAGCAGGAATATTAGCGTTATTATAGGGCGTTATTATTGAGCGGGAATATTAGCGTTATTATAGAGCCGAAATATTAACGTTATTGTAGAGCAGGAATATTAGCGTTATTATAGGCCGTTATTATAGAGCGGGAATATTAGCGTTATTATAGAGCAGGAATATTAGCGTTATTATAGAGCGGGAATATTAGCGTTATTATAGAGCGGGAATATTAGCGTTATTATAGAGCGGGAATATTAGCGTTATTATAGAGCGGGAATATTAGCGTTATTGTAGAGCGGGAATATTAGCGTTATTGTAGAGCAGGAATATTAGCGTTATTGTAGAGCAGGAATATTAGCGTTATTGTAGAGCGGGAATAGAGCGGGAATATTAGCGTCATTATAGAGCGGGAATATTAGCGTTATTGTAGAGCAGGAATATTAGCGTTATTATAGAGCGGGAATATTAGCGTTATTGTAGAGCAGGAATATTAGCGTTATTATAGAGCGGGAATATTAGCGTTATTGTAGAGCAGGAATATTAGCGTTATTTTAGAGCGGGAATAGAGCGGGAATATTAGCGTTATTGTAGAGCAGGAATATTAGCGTTATTGTAGAGCAGGAATATTAGCGTTATTGTAGAGCAGGAATATTAGCGTTATTATAGAGCGGGAATATTAGCGTTATTATAGAGCGGGAATATTAGCGTTATTATAGAGCGGGAATATTAGCATTATTATAGAGCGGGAATATTAGCGTTATTATAGAGCGGGAATATTAGCGTTATTGTAGAGCAGGAATATTAGCGTTATTTTAGAGCGGGAATAGAGCGGGAATATTAGCGTTATTATAGAGCGGGAATATTAGCGTTATTGTAGAGCAGGAATATTAGCGTTATTGTAGAGCAGGAATATTAGCGTTATTGTAGAGCAGGAATATTAGCGTTATTTTAGAGCGGGAATAGAGCGGGAATATTAGCGTTATTATAGAGCGGGAATATTAGCGTTATTATAGAGCGGGAATATTAGCGTTATTATAGAGCGGGAATATTAGCGTTATTGTAGAGCAGGAATATTAGCGTTATTGTAGAGCAGGAATATTAGCGTTATTGTAGAGCGGGAATATTAGCGTTATTGTAGAGCGGGAATATTAGCGTTATTATAGAGCGGGAATATTAGCGTTATTGTAGAGCAGGAATATTAGCGTTATTGTAGAGCGGGAATATTAGCGTTATTGTAGAGCGGGAATATTAGCGTTATTATAGAGCGGGAATATTAGCGTTATTATAGAGCGGGAATATTAGCGTTATTGTAGAGCGGGAATATTAGCGTTATTGTAGAGCAGGAATATTAGCGTTATTATAGAGCAGGAATATTAGCGTTATTATAGAGCGGGAATATTAGCGTTATTGTAGAAATATTAGCGTTATTGTAGACCGGGAATATTAGCGTTATCATAGAGCGGGAATATTAGCGTTATTGTAGAGCAGGAATATTAGCGTTATTATAGAGCGGGAATATTAGCGTTATTGTAGAAATATTAGCGTTATTGTAGAGCGGGAATATTAGCGTTATCATAGAGCGGGAATATTAGCGTTATTGTAGAGCAGGAATATTAGCGCTATTATAGAGCGGGAATATTAGCGTTATTGTAGAAATATTAGCGTTATTGTAGAGCGGGAATATTAGCGTTATTGTAGAGCGGGAATATTAGCGTTATTATAGAGCGGGAATATTAGCGTTATGGTAGAAATATTAGCGTTATTGTAGAGCGGGAATATTAGCGTTATTGTAGAGCGGGAATATTAGCGTTATCATAGAGCGGGAATATTAGCGTTATTGTAGAGCGGGAATATTAGCGTTATCATAGAGCGGGAATATTAGCGTTATTGTAGAGCGGGAATATTAGCGTTATTATAGAGCGGGAATATTAGCGTTATTGTAGAAATATTAGCGTTATTGTAGAGCGGGAATATTAGCGTTATTGTAGAGCGGGAATATTAGCGTTATTGTAGAGCGGGAATATTAGCGTTATCAGAGCGGGAATATTAGCGTTATTGTAGAGCAGGAATATTATCGTTATTATAGAGCAGGAATATTAGCGTTATTATAGAGCGGGAATATTAGCGTTATTATAGAGCGGGAATATTAGCGTTATTATAGAGCGGGAATTTTAGCGTTATTATAGAGCGGGAATATTAGCGTTATTGTAGAGCGGGAATATTAGCGTTATCATAGAGCGGGAATATTAGCGTTATTGTAGAGCGGGAATATTAGCGTTATTGTAGAGCGGGAATATTAGCGTTATTATAGAGCGGGAATATTAGCGTTATTGTAGAAATATTAGAGTTATTGTAGATCTGGAATATTAGCGTTATTGTAGAGCGGGAATATTAGCGTTATTGTAGAGCGGGAATATTAGCGTTATCATAGAGCGGGAATATTAGCGTTATCATAGAGCGGGAATATTAGCGTTATTATAGAGCGGGAATATTAGCGTTATTGTAGAAATATTAGCGTTATTGTAGAGCGGGAATATTAGCGTTATCATAGAGCGGGAATATTAGCGTTATTGTAGAGCAGGAATATTAGCGCTATTATAGAGCTGGAATATTAGCGTTATTGTAGAGCGGGAATATTAGCGTTATTGTAGAGCAGGAATATTAGCGTTATTATAGAGCAGGAATATTAGCGTTATTATAGAGCGGGAATATTAGCGTTATTGTAGAGCTGGAATATTAGCGCTATTATAGAGCTGGAATATTAGCGTTATTGTAGAGCGGGAATATTAGCGTTATTGTAGAGCAGGAATATTAGCGTTATTATAGAGCAGGAATATTAGCGTTATTATAGAGCGGGAATATTAGCGCTATTATAGAGCTGGAATATTAGCGTTATTGTAGAGCGGGAATATTAGCGTTATTGTAGAGCAGGAATATTAGCGTTATCATAGAGCGGGAATATTAGCGTTATTATAGAGCGGGAATATTAGCGTTATTGTAGAAATATTAGCGTTATTGTAGAGCGGGAATATTAGCGTTATCATAGAGCGGGAATATTAGCGTTATTGTAGAGCAGGAATATTAGCGCTATTATAGAGCTGGAATATTAGCGTTATTGTAGAGCGGGAATATTAGCGTTATTGTAGAGCAGGAATATTAGCGTTATTATAGAGCAGGAATATTAGCGTTATTATAGAGCGGGAATATTAGCGTTATTGTAGAGCTGGAATATTAGCGTTATTGTAGAGCAGGAATATTAGCGTTATTGTAGAGCAGGAATATTAGCGTTATTATAGAGCGGGAATATTAGCGTTATTGTAGAGCAGGAATATTAGCGTTATTGTAGAGCGGGAATATTAGCGTTATTGTAGAGCAGGAATATTAGCGTTATTGTAGAGCAGGAATATTAGCGTTATTATAGAGCAGGAATATTAGCGTTATTATAGAGCGGGAATATTAGCGTTATTGTAGAGCGGGAATATTAGCGTTATTGTAGAGCAGGAATATTAGCGTTATTATAGAGCAGGAATATTAGCGTTATTATAGAGCGGGAATATTAGCGTTATTGTAGAGCTGGAATATTAGCGTTATTGTAGAGCAGGAATATTAGCGTTATTGTAGAGCTGGAATATTAGCGTTATTGTAGAGCAGGAATATTAGCGTTATTGTAGAGCAGGAATATTAGCGTTATTATAGAGCGGGAATATTAGCGTTATTATAGAGCAGGAATATTAGCGTTATTATAGAGCAGGAATATTAGCGTTATTATAGAGCAGGAATATTAGCGTTATTGTAGAGCTGGAATATTAGCGTTATTGTAGAGCAGGAATATTAGCGTTATTGTAGAGCAGGAATATTAGCGTTATTATAGAGCGGGAATATTAGCGTTATTGTAGAGCAGGAATATTAGCGTTATTATAGAGCAGGAATATTAGCGTTATTATAGAGCGGGAATATTAGCGTTATTATAGAGCGGGAATTTTAGCGTTATTATAGAGCGGGAATATTAGCGTTATTGTAGAGCGGGAATATTAGCGTTATTGTAGAGCGGGAATATTAGCGTTATTATAGAGCAGGAATATTAGCGTTATTGTAGAGCGGGAATATTAGCGTTATTGTAGAGCGGGAATATTAGCGTTATTGTAGAGCGGGAATATTAGCGTTATTGTAGAGCAGGAATATTAGCGTTATTATAGAGCGGGAATATTAGCGTTATTGTAGAGCTAAATCGGTTCGGATTCTGCACAGAAATCAGGTTTGCACTGATAGTCTGAAGTTCTAAGACCAAGTAAAGAAAGTTTAAGGAATTAATAGAAGCAGACGTGAAGAAATATTCATCAATGGCTCAAAAAAACAATTTCATTCAAAGGGAAAGTGTTTTTCTGGCCCATCGGCTGATATTTGTTCTTGTTTTAAGCACAAACTCACTAATTGTAATAATTTTTTCATTAATATCTTCATTATTCTGCTTCTTCTCCAGTAACTGTCTGGATGTAAGAGTGTTCAGATGTTTGTGCTGGAAGCGAGGCAGAAACACACAGTCACATGACGTCACGAGCGTGAGGCGGCCTGACCTTTGACCCGTCGAGGCTGATGATGCGGTACACGTTGCGTGTGCTGTCGTAGAAGTACGACACGGTGACGGCGTGTTTGCTGGTGGGAACCCAGTTCTTCTTGGTGTTCGGGTCGATCTGGAAGACGTGAGCTCTGGTGCTGAAGATCGGCTGCTCTCTGCAACACACACACACAAGTGCATGATGGGAAACCAGCGTTACCCACAATCCTCCCGCATACAGTCAGATTAGGACTCGTCCTGGATTATGAAGGATTTTCTGTGGAGAATGACTATTAACACGTCGCTTCAGTCCAGGACTCGACTCAATCTGTGTGTGGATGAAATGAGTGTGTGTGTGTGTGTGTGGACGAGTTCATCATCATCATCATCAAATCCCAGCATGCAAAGCGAGCTTCCCTGTTCCTGCTCCTACAGAACATCTTATCTGAGTCGCTGTGCTTTATTCCAGTTCCTCACACTGATCTGTGTGTGTGTGTGTGTGTGTGTGTGTGTGTGTGTGTGTGTGTGTGTGTGTGTGTACTGAATATGGGTCAGACGGATCGAGTCTCCAATGTCTCACACTCTTATTTAACGACACACACTCTAATTAATCACATTAACACACAGATGGGAATGAATCCTTCATCCTCTGAGAGGAACGTGAACGTCTAGTGGAGGATTCTTGCTGTTTATTCTATTATTGTGCTAAAATATGTGATGAGGAAAAGGTGATAAAGCAGCACAAGAGCTGGAGACACACACACACACACTGAATGTGTTGAGTGTGTGTGTGTGTGTGTGTGTGAGTGTGTGAGAGTGTGTGAGAGTGTGTGAGTGTGTGTGTGTGTGTGTGTGTGTGTGTGTGTGTGTGTGTGTGTGTGTGTGTGTCTGTGTGTGTGTGTCTGTGTGTGTGTGTGTGTGAGTGTGTGTGTGAGTGTGTGTGTGTGCAAAATTCTGCTCTGTCTCAGCCACTCTAGGGAGCATGCAGATATGGAGACGGAGATGTTTTGTTTATCCTTAGTGTGTCGAGTATTATAAAGGTCAGGACCTGTACCAGTATGTGAGCCATGAATCGTAGATCTGTCACTTTGTCAAGGACCCTTCCCAGATTATTTGGGTCTTTGTTTCATTTGTAATGTCTTTCAGATCCAAATAAAAGTATTAAAATGTGTGTGTGTGAGAGTGTGTGCGGTCTACAGGAAATCAGCTCTTATCACACGGCTGTCAATGACTTTGAACAATGGCTATGTGTAGTCTAACACAGAGATACAAGTCAAACTGGCTGATGAGACATCAGCTGTTCTAACACACACACACACACACACACACACACACACACACACACACACACACACACACACAGGCCAAGGGTGAGCAGGGCCATCTGCTCACAGTGCAGTCACCATCCAACCAATCACACGCACAAACACAAAAAAAAAACACTGCACACACACAGTAAAGTTTGACTTTCTTTGATCACTCTCACACACTCACACTCTCACGCACAAACACACACAGACACACACTCACTCACTCGCGCACACACACACACACACACACACTCACACTCTCTGTCACATACACACTTGCACACACACACACATACACTCTCTCACACACACACACACACTCTCTCTCCCACACTCACTCGCACACACACACACTCACTCACTCGCACACACTAACTCCCGCATGCATGCACACACACACACACACACACACACACACACACACACACACACAAACAAACAAACAAACACACAGGCCAAGGGTTTGCCAATTTAAACATTCAAGCAAAAGAAGGCAGGAAGATAACTGGAGCACTGTGTGTGTGTGTGTGTGTGTGTGTGTGTGTGTGTGTGTGTGTGTGTGCGCGAGTAATTGTGTGTGTGTGGTTGTGTGTGTGTGTGAGACAGAGAGACAGGGTTGAGTTGTGTGTGTATGTGTGTGCGAGTGAGTGTGTGTGTGTGTGCGAGTGAATGTGAGCGAGTGAGTGTGTGTGAGTGTGTGTGTGCGTGCATACGCGAGTTAATGTGTGCGAGTGAGTGTGTGTGTGTGTGTGTGAGCGAGTGAGTGAGTGTGTGGGTGTGTGTGTGTGTGTTCAAACTGCATCTCACAGGACACACTGAATTGAACTCTTTCACGTCTTCTTGTGCTTGAACGGATATTTTCACACACACTCGTGTCCACATGCCCATCGGGAGGGTCCCAGTAAACGCAGTCGTGATGCGTCAAGCGCACGTGTCTCAGCATCAGTGTATTGGATCAGTGCATCACTCTTAAAGCGACAGCAGCCTAATCCTCATCGCCTAAAGCTGCGCTGTGTGGGAGTTACTGCCATCTAGCGGTGGAACTGTACATCACGACCGGCGGGATATTGCTTTCTAGCCCCTCCCACCCCGAGTCTGTTTCAACTCTACGCGGCGTATTATTCCCAGACTAGCGTGGCTTCCATTCGCTGCGTCCATGCGTGTTCCTTCACATGACGAGGCGACTTTAGAGAGCTATTACAAACTGCATTTAGTTATTAGTCAGTTAGCATGTAGGTTATGACCTCCATTTAAAACGAATAATAGTTTTACGTCTTCGTTATTTTGGTTAATCAGCCATCAGGTTCCCAAACGAATGCAAGCTAATGTTAGTAAAGTATCAGTGCTATCGCTATTCTGTATATCGTACGAGATTCATAGTGTAAGGCAACGTTTACAGCGTAGAACAGGCGTGATCGAGAAATCATTGAATTTCCCGCTATGTCCCTCTAATATATTTTCAAGATGGAGGCGCAACATGGCCGCCGCTATTCGAGCGTCTCGCTCGTGTGTGTTCTGATTCTACGCAGATTCAGATTCTACGCTTGCGAGAATACTAGATTAGTTGGTGGACGTAATTACACATTAATGAGCACATATCATTTTGAAAGAAGAAAATGTTTTTTTTTGCTAAAAATCAACTTAAAAAAATTACACAGTGTAGCTTTAATGCTCGTGACTTAATAACTTTTGTAACTGTAATAAGGATTCATCTCTATATTTATTTAGTATATCCAGAGACTATGCAGTGTTATTTTACATCTGACGACTTTATTTAATTACTACTGATCGGACACCTGCCGAGTTCATTTGCATCTCTGTTCTATTGTGTTCATTTGTGCGGTTGCTAGTAGTTTGATTATTAGTTCTTATTTTATTACAGACTGTTTACTTGACTTCAATAATAGTGTTTGAAATTTGTATTTTATTTTTATATTTATGTAGACTTTTTTCATTTGCATTGTTCTTGCATTCCATGTTAAAAAAAAGTCTTTTGACAAGTAAAATAAAAAATGTACTAGCCAATAGCGACTCGAGCTTCAGTGTCCGTAGGAAAGTTGGTAAATTTTACGACTTGTCATTTCCATCTTTTTGTTATAATTATGACAGTCAATTTCGACTTTTTATGTCTTAATTATGACAGTCATTTTCACATTTTTGTTATAATTATGACATATATTTTTTACTTTTAAGCCATAATTATGAGTCAATTTAACATTTTTGGGTCTGATTTTGACAGTCATTTCCAACTACTTTGTTAAAATTATCAATTTTTATGACACAAAAAGTTGAAATGATAAGAAACTCGATGACTTCTAGCAAACACATGCTCAAACCCCTTCAGCTGAACCAATGAGAGATCACAAACTCCTTCAGGATCCACATCACGGTAATACCGCGGTATTAATCTGTCAAAGATCCGACAGTAAACATGACGAGCGATCTAAACCCCTTTCTGCCACATTAGAAAACACAATAATGCTAGGGTAAATCATAATTATGACAAACTAAGTAATAATGATGACATCCCAAGTCATAATTATGAGATGAAAAGCCAATAACATGTAAAGTTTATATAATTTCTATTATTTCAATGACCTATGTAATCATTTTGACTTGTCTCAATAATATGACTGTTTGTCATAATTATGATTGAGCA
>CM060636.1:386162-388662 GCA_030578275.1 Meda fulgida | reverse complement strand
ACCGCATCGAGCCGATGCTCCACGCCCTGGGCCTCCGAGATCAGCGCCTGCGAACCCTCGTACTCCCTCCATGCTTCTGGCACGCCCGGCAGGATCATGTTCATAATGGACAAAGAACTGATGAGCAGGAGGAAGAAAAAGCGAAGATCCGACAAAACAAGGACTCGTCCGCAAGTCCCCCGAGAGATCCTCGCGGAAGCGGAGAGACCGGCGATGGTGGAAGTGTCCATTCCAAACTCGGGAACGGAAGAGCAAAGAACGGCGGATCTGAAGGAAGAGCGCCTGTTCAGTTTAGTCTCCGAAGGATCCGAGATACTGAACATCATCGCTCCGCATAAAGTGTCCACGGTGGACGAAGAGGAGAGCAAAGGTTTGGAAGATAATCTGTTCTACCTTGAGGAGACGCCAGCTATGAAATCCCCAGAGATCCCAGATGAGCCAAACCTGGATGTTCCTTCTGAGACTGAGAAGATCAATGCAGTGATCCCAGAGCCGTTAGTCTCGTTCCCGCATGTCCAAGAGTCCCAAAGAGGAGCGACGGCCGAAGACTACTTTGAGAAGTTCGCGCTCCTCTACGATCAAGCGCCATCGGGCGCAGCGCCTGTTGAAGAATCACTGGAGCAAATTGAGGAACAGATTGAAGACGCACCCCGTCCTGAAGTGGAAGCAGATCCCGGCGTCTCCTCAGCCGTGAGTGTGCTAGATATTTCTGACGAACACTTGGACGATGTGTTTTACGGCGGAGGTGGCGAGCCACACGATAGTGCCGAGAGTGCTGGGGAAAAGGGAAGGGAGTTTTCCCAATCCTCTCTGAAGGAAAGCGGGAGCGCCTTGTTTGGGAGTGAGGAGTCAGTCCTCACGCCTATATACCTTCCTGAAGGGCCTCAGAAAATCATTGACCTTAATCTGCTGGAGGAGCCGAAAGCCTTGGCGTTCCTGTACTCGGATCTGTACGCGGACGCCGTCGGGACCCGGAAGAAGCCGGACGACGAGGTCGAGAGCGTGACCTCGGAGAAATCCTTCCACAGTCAAGAGTCCGACTGGGAGGACAGAGGCTATCTGGAGAAGTTTGTGCTCAAGGTCGAGACTCAGGCCACGGAGAACGACTTCAGAAGCTCCGAAGAACGGCATGATCCTTTCAAACTCACTGGATTTGTGGAACGCCACAGAGCAGAGGTGGAAAATCAGGGAGAAGAGCTGGAAGAAATCACAGATTTCTTTAGGAACAGCGCATCTTCGTCTCCCTGCGAACCTGTGGAGCGGCTGGAGAAAGAAGAAGAGACTGAAGTCGTGAGGACGCCTCGGGTCACGTTCAAAGAGCAAGCGTCGACACCACGCACAGAACCACAGAATCAACCGTTCGTGGACGACAACGACTCTTCAGAAGAGTTTTTACCGGTTGAATTAAGTGAGGATTGTCCAGCATGGGAGGAAAGCTTGCCGACGATTGTCAGAGATGCTGTAAAATCAAGTTCAACCCAGACGGATGAATCAAGACTCAAACCGAATCCTGTAAGTGATATCAGCCAAATCCAAGCGCAAAACACAGTCAGACCCATTATTCCACACCACAAACCCTTCCTGGATCTGACCCCGCTGATGCCCGTCCAGGCCGAGGAGGACACCCCCGAGGGGGAGAAGGAGAACACGAGCTCTGAAGATGCTGGATCATCCAGTGATCCCTCAAATCGACTGGATGATCCGCATGAGCACAATCCTGAAGCTCCAGCTGCCTTGAGAAAGTCTGATTGACTTTTAAGGGTCGCTGATTCGCTGGCTTGATGACGAGTGATCCATCAGGAAAGAACAGAAACTGAGCAGAACGTTATCATGTGTCTCTATTGGTGCATTCAAGTCCTCTCGTATAGATCGTATTTAACAGTTGAACGCACATGAACGCCGTAAATACGAGTGGGAAGCTCTGGATTTTCTTTACGCTCTGATCTTTACGAGTTAGGGCCGTGTCAGTGAGAATACTTAAAGGTATTTAGCAGTGATATTATCAGGCTTGTCTATTTACTGCGAAGTAAGCTAATTGCCTGCACAGAATATGATGGCATTATAATATAACAATGTAGGCTAATTTGTAATGATAAAGTTTGCTGTGGCTGCATAAATTAATTAAAAACATAAAAAAGTAAAGCACACGTGATGCACATTTCTTTGTTCCTCGTTTTCTAAAACTAGAGTTTAATAACCTTGCTGTATTTTTGCGTAATTAATTAAGAGAAAATACACCGCCATCTAACTGACAAAAGTGACGTGAAGCACATGCTCTCGTAAACACGAACTTCCCAGGAGGATTTGAACACACCATATAAAAACAAATATGTTGCGTAGTTATTGTACAGTGTACGACTGTAAGCCTAATGAGACAAAACTGAATGTTTGTGAGTCTACAACTCACCTCCACTTCTGAAAATAAGTAAATGATTTAAAAAACATTTGATCTTGTACAATAACCTGTGCCTAAATTATGTACTGGTAATAATATTGACCT
>CM060636.1:363662-378662 GCA_030578275.1 Meda fulgida | reverse complement strand
TCTCGTGTGCAGTGATGAGTGTGTGAGGCGCAGTGTGTGTGAGCGTGTTCTCATGTGCAGTGATGAGTGTGTGAGGCGCAGTGTGTGTGAGCGTGTTCTCGTGTGCAGTGATGAGTGTGTGAGGCGCAGTGTGTGAGCGCGTTCTCGTGTGCAGTGATGAGTGTGAGGCGCAGTGTGTGTGAGCGTGTTCTCATGTGCAGTGATGAGTGTGTGAGGCGCAGTGTGTGTGAGCGTGTTCTCGTGTGCAGTGATGAGTGTGTGAGGAGCAGTGTGTGTGAGCGTGTTCTCGTGTGCAGTGATGAGTGTGTGAGGCGCAGTGTGTGTGAGCGTGTTCTCGTGTGCAGTGATGAGTGTGTGAGGCGCAGTGTGTGTGAGCGCGTTCTCGTGTGCAGTGATGAGTGTGAGGCGCAGTGTGTGTGAGCGTGTTCTCATGTGCAGTGATGAGTGTGTGAGGCTCAGTGTGTGTGAGCGTGTTCTCATGTGCAGTGATGAGTGTGTGAGGCGCAGTGTGTGTGAGCGTGTTCTCGTGTGCAGTGATGAGTGTGTGAGGCTCAGTGTGTGTGTGTGTGTGTGAGTGTGTTCTCGTGTGCAGTGATGAGTGTGTGAGGCGCAGTGTGTGAGCGTGTTCTCGTGTGCAGTGAGGAGTGTGTGAGGCGCAGTGTGTGAGCGTGTTCTCGTGTGCAGATATGAGTGTGTGAGGCTCAGTGTGTGTGAGCGTGTTCTCATGTGCAGTGATGACTGTGTGAGGCGCAGTGTGCGTGAGCGTGTTCTCGTGTGCAGTGATGAGTGTGTGAGGCCCAGTGTGTGTGAGCGTGTTCTCGTGTGCAGTGATGAGTGTGTGAGGCGCAGTGTGTGTGAGCGTGTGGAGTGATGAGTGTGTGAGGCTCAGTGTGTGTGAGTGTGTGAGGCTTAGTGTGTGCGAGCGTGTTCTCATGTGCAGTGATGAGTGTGTGAGGCTCAGTGAGCGTGTTCTCGTGTGCAGTGATGAGTGTGTGAGGTGCAGTGTGTGTGAGGGTGTTCTAGTGTGCAGTGATGAGTGTGTGAGGCGCAGTGTGTGTGTGTGAGCGTGTTCTCGTGTGCAGTGATGAGTGTGTGAGGTGCAGTGTGTGTGTGTGAGCGTGTTCTCGTGTGCAGTGATGAGTGTGTGAGGCGCAGTGTGTGTGAGCGTGTTCTCGTGTGCAGTGATGAGTGTGTGAGGCGCAGTGTGTGTGAGCGTGTTCTCGTGTGCAGTGATGAGTGTGTGAGGCGCAGTGTGAGTGAGTGTGTTCTCGTGTGATGCAGTGACGAGTGTGTGAGGCGCAGTGTGTGTGAGCGTGTTCTCGTGTGCAGTGATGAGTGTGTGAGGGCGCAGTGTGTGTGAGCGTGTGCAGTGATGAGTGTGTGAGGCGCAGTGTGCGTGAGCGTGTTCTCGTGTGCAGTGATGAGTGTGTGAGGCTCAGTGTGCGTGAGCGCGTTCTCGTGTGCAGTGATGAGTGTGTGAGGCGCAGTGTGTGTGAGCGCGTTCTCGTGTGCAGTGATGAGTGTGTGAGGCGCAGTGTGTGTGAGCGTGTTCTCGTGTGCAGTGATGAGTGTGTGAGGCGCAGTGTGTGTGAGCGTGTTCTCGTGTGCAGTGATGAGTGTGTGAGGCGCAGTGTGTGTGAGCGTGTTCTCGTGTGCAGTGATGAGTGTGTGAGGCGCAGTGTGTGTGAGCGTGTTCTCATGTGCAGTGATGAGTGTGTGAGGCGCAGTGTGTGTGAGCGTGTTCTCGTGTGCAGTGATGAGTGTGTGAGGCGCAGTGTGTGTGAGCGCGTTCTCGTGTGCAGTGATGAGTGTGAGGCGCAGTGTGTGTGAGCGTGTTCTCATGTGCAGTGATGAGTGTGTGAGGCGCAGTGTGTGTGAGCGTGTTCTCGTGTGCAGTGATGAGTGTGTGAGGAGCAGTGTGTGTGAGCGTGTTCTCGTGTGCAGTGATGAGTGTGTGAGGCGCAGTGTGTGTGAGCGTGTTCTCGTGTGCAGTGATGAGTGTGTGAGGCGCAGTGTGTGTGAGCGTGTTCTCATGTGCAGTGATGAGTGTGTGAGGCGCAGTGTGTGTGAGCGTGTTCTCGTGTGCAGTGATGAGTGTGTGAGGCGCAGTGTGTGTGAGCGCGTTCTCGTGTGCAGTGATGAGTGTGAGGCGCAGTGTGTGTGAGCGTGTTCTCATGTGCAGTGATGAGTGTGTGAGGCTCAGTGTGTGTGAGCGTGTTCTCGTGTGCAGTGATGAGTGTGTGAGGCGCAGTGTGTGTGAGCGTGTTCTCGTGTGCAGTGATGAGTGTGTGAGGCTCAGTGTGTGTGTGTGTGTGTGAGTGTGTTCTCGTGTGCAGTGATGAGTGTGTGAGGCGCAGTGTGTGAGCGTGTTCTCGTGTGCAGTGAGGAGTGTGTGAGGCGCAGTGTGTGAGCGTGTTCTCGTGTGCAGATATGAGTGTGTGAGGCTCAGTGTGTGTGACCGTGTTCTCGTGTGCAGTGATGACTGTGTGAGGCGGAATGTGCGTGTTCTCGTGTGCAGTGATGAGTGTGTGAGGCGCAGTGTGTGTGAGCGTGTTCTCGTGTGCAGTGAGGAGTGTGTGAGGCGCAGTGTGTGTGAGCGAGTTCTCGTGTGCAGTGATGAGTGTGTGAGGCTCAGTGTGCGTGAGCGTGTTCTTGTGTGCAGTGATGAGTGTGTGAGGCGCAGTGTGTGTGAGCGTGTTCTCGTCTGCAGTGATGAGTGTGTGAGGCGCAGTGTGTGTGAGCGTGTTCTCGTGTGCCGTGATGAGTGTGTGAGGCGCAGTATGAGTGAGCGTGTTCTCGTGTGCCGTGATGAGTGTGTGAGGCGCAGTGTGTGTGTGTGAGCGTGTTCTCATGTGCAGTGATGAGTGTGTGAGGCGCAGTGTGTGTGAGCGTGTTCTCGTCTGCAGTGATGAGTGTGTGAGGCGCAGTGTGTGTGAGCGTATTCTTGTGTGCAGTGATGAGTGTGTGAGGCGCAGTGTGTGTGAGCGTGTTCTCGTGTGCAGTGATGAGTGTGTGAGGCGCAGTGTGTGTGAGCGTGTTCTCGTGTGCAGTGATGAGTGTGTGAGGCGCAGTGTGAGTGAGCGTGTTCTCGTGTGATGCAGTGATGAGTGTGTGAGGCGCAGTGTGTGTGAGCGTGTTCTCGTGTGCAGTGATGAGTGTGTGAGGCGCAGTGTGTGTGAGCGTGTGGAGTGATGAGTGTGTGAGGCTCAGTGTGTGTGAGTGTGTGAGGCTTAGTGTGTGCGAGCGTGTTCTCATGTGCAGTGATGAGTGTGTGAGGCTCAGTGAGCGTGTTCTCGTGTGCAGTGATGAGTGTGTGAGGTGCAGTGTGTGTGAGGGTGTTCTAGTGTGCAGTGATGAGTGTGTGAGGCGCAGTGTGTGTGTGTGAGCGTGTTCTCGTGTGCAGTGATGAGTGTGTGAGGTGCAGTGTGTGTGTGTGAGCGTGTTCTCGTGTGCAGTGATGAGTGTGTGAGGCGCAGTGTGTGTGAGCGTGTTCTCGTGTGCAGTGATGAGTGTGTGAGGCGCAGTGTGTGTGAGCGTGTTCTCGTGTGCAGTGATGAGTGTGTGAGGCGCAGTGTGAGTGAGTGTGTTCTCGTGTGATGCAGTGACGAGTGTGTGAGGCGCAGTGTGTGTGAGCGTGTTCTCGTGTGCAGTGATGAGTGTGTGAGGGCGCAGTGTGTGTGAGCGTGTGCAGTGATGAGTGTGTGAGGCTCAGTGTGCGTCAGCGTGTTCTCGTGTGCAGTGATGAGTGTGTGAGGGCGCAGTGTGTGTGAGCGTGTTCTCGTGTGCAGTGATGAGTGTGTGAGGGCGCAGTGTGTGTGAGCGTGTGCAGTGATGAGTGTGTGAGGCTCAGTGTGCGTCAGCGTGTTCTCGTGTGCAGTGATGAGTGTGTGAGGCGCAGTGTGTGTGAGCGTGTTCTCGTGTGCAGTGATGAGTGTGTGAGGGCGCAGTGTGTGTGAGCGTGTGCAGTGATGAGTGTGTGAGGCTCAGTGTGCGTCAGCGTGTTCTCGTGTGCAGTGAGGAGTGTGTGAGGCGCAGTGTGTGTGAGCGTGTTCTCGTGTGCAGTGATGAGTGTGTGAGGGCGCAGTGTGTGTGAGCGTGTGCAGTGATGAGTGTGTGAGGCTCAGTGTGCGTGAGCGCGTTCTCGTGTGCAGTGATGAGTGTGTGAGGCGCAGTGTGTGTGAGCGCGTTCTCGTGTGCAGTGATGAGTGTGTGAGGCGCAGTGTGTGTGAGCGTGTTCTCGTGTGCAGTGATGAGTGTGTGAGGCGCAGTGTGTGTGAGCGTGTTCTCGTGTGCAGTGATGAGTGTGTGAGGCGCAGTGTGTGTGAGCGTGTTCTCGTGTGCAGTGATGAGTGTGTGAGGCGCAGTGTGTGTGAGCGTGTTCTCATGTGCAGTGATGAGTGTGTGAGGCGCAGTGTGTGTGAGCGTGTTCTCGTGTGCAGTGATGAGTGTGTGAGGCGCAGTGTGTGTGAGCGCGTTCTCGTGTGCAGTGATGAGTGTGAGGCGCAGTGTGTGTGAGCGTGTTCTCATGTGCAGTGATGAGTGTGTGAGGCGCAGTGTGTGTGAGCGTGTTCTCGTGTGCAGTGATGAGTGTGTGAGGAGCAGTGTGTGTGAGCGTGTTCTCGTGTGCAGTGATGAGTGTGTGAGGCGCAGTGTGTGTGAGCGTGTTCTCGTGTGCAGTGATGAGTGTGTGAGGCGCAGTGTGTGTGAGCGCGTTCTCGTGTGCAGTGATGAGTGTGAGGCGCAGTGTGTGTGAGCGTGTTCTCATGTGCAGTGATGAGTGTGTGAGGCTCAGTGTGTGTGAGCGTGTTCTCGTGTGCAGTGATGAGTGTGTGAGGCGCAGTGTGAGTGAGTGTGTTCTCGTGTGATGCAGTGACGAGTGTGTGAGGCGCAGTGTGTGTGAGCGTGTTCTCGTGTGCAGTGATGAGTGTGTGAGGGCGCAGTGTGTGTGAGCGTGTGCAGTGATGAGTGTGTGAGGCGCAGTGTGCGTGAGCGTGTTCTCGTGTGCAGTGATGAGTGTGTGAGGCTCAGTGTGCGTGAGCGCGTTCTCGTGTGCAGTGATGAGTGTGTGAGGCGCAGTGTGTGTGAGCGCGTTCTCGTGTGCAGTGATGAGTGTGTGAGGCGCAGTGTGTGTGAGCGTGTTCTCGTGTGCAGTGATGAGTGTGTGAGGCGCAGTGTGTGTGAGCGTGTTCTCGTGTGCAGTGATGAGTGTGTGAGGCGCAGTGTGTGTGAGCGTGTTCTCGTGTGCAGTGATGAGTGTGTGAGGCGCAGTGTGTGTGAGCGTGTTCTCATGTGCAGTGATGAGTGTGTGAGGCGCAGTGTGTGTGAGCGTGTTCTCGTGTGCAGTGATGAGTGTGTGAGGCGCAGTGTGTGTGAGCGCGTTCTCGTGTGCAGTGATGAGTGTGAGGCGCAGTGTGTGTGAGCGTGTTCTCATGTGCAGTGATGAGTGTGTGAGGCGCAGTGTGTGTGAGCGTGTTCTCGTGTGCAGTGATGAGTGTGTGAGGAGCAGTGTGTGTGAGCGTGTTCTCGTGTGCAGTGATGAGTGTGTGAGGCGCAGTGTGTGTGAGCGTGTTCTCGTGTGCAGTGATGAGTGTGTGAGGCGCAGTGTGTGTGAGCGTGTTCTCATGTGCAGTGATGAGTGTGTGAGGCGCAGTGTGTGTGAGCGTGTTCTCGTGTGCAGTGATGAGTGTGTGAGGCGCAGTGTGTGTGAGCGCGTTCTCGTGTGCAGTGATGAGTGTGAGGCGCAGTGTGTGTGAGCGTGTTCTCATGTGCAGTGATGAGTGTGTGAGGCTCAGTGTGTGTGAGCGTGTTCTCGTGTGCAGTGATGAGTGTGTGAGGCGCAGTGTGTGTGAGCGTGTTCTCGTGTGCAGTGATGAGTGTGTGAGGCTCAGTGTGTGTGTGTGTGTGTGAGTGTGTTCTCGTGTGCAGTGATGAGTGTGTGAGGCGCAGTGTGTGAGCGTGTTCTCGTGTGCAGTGAGGAGTGTGTGAGGCGCAGTGTGTGAGCGTGTTCTCGTGTGCAGATATGAGTGTGTGAGGCTCAGTGTGTGTGACCGTGTTCTCGTGTGCAGTGATGACTGTGTGAGGCGGAATGTGCGTGTTCTCGTGTGCAGTGATGAGTGTGTGAGGCGCAGTGTGTGTGAGCGTGTTCTCGTGTGCAGTGAGGAGTGTGTGAGGCGCAGTGTGTGTGAGCGAGTTCTCGTGTGCAGTGATGAGTGTGTGAGGCTCAGTGTGCGTGAGCGTGTTCTTGTGTGCAGTGATGAGTGTGTGAGGCGCAGTGTGTGTGAGCGTGTTCTCGTCTGCAGTGATGAGTGTGTGAGGCGCAGTGTGTGTGAGCGTGTTCTCGTGTGCCGTGATGAGTGTGTGAGGCGCAGTATGAGTGAGCGTGTTCTCGTGTGCCGTGATGAGTGTGTGAGGCGCAGTGTGTGTGTGTGAGCGTGTTCTCATGTGCAGTGATGAGTGTGTGAGGCGCAGTGTGTGTGAGCGTGTTCTCGTCTGCAGTGATGAGTGTGTGAGGCGCAGTGTGTGTGAGCGTGTTCTTGTGTGCAGTGATGAGTGTGTGAGGCGCAGTGTGTGTGAGCGTGTTCTCGTGTGCAGTGATGAGTGTGTGAGGCGCAGTGTGTGTGAGCGTGTTCTCGTGTGCAGTGATGAGTGTGTGAGGCGCAGTGTGAGTGAGCGTGTTCTCGTGTGATGCAGTGATGAGTGTGTGAGGCGCAGTGTGTGTGAGCGTGTTCTCGTGTGCAGTGATGAGTGTGTGAGGCGCAGTGTGTGTGAGCGTGTGGAGTGATGAGTGTGTGAGGCTCAGTGTGTGTGAGTGTGTGAGGCTTAGTGTGTGCGAGCGTGTTCTCATGTGCAGTGATGAGTGTGTGAGGCTCAGTGAGCGTGTTCTCGTGTGCAGTGATGAGTGTGTGAGGTGCAGTGTGTGTGAGGGTGTTCTAGTGTGCAGTGATGAGTGTGTGAGGCGCAGTGTGTGTGTGTGAGCGTGTTCTCGTGTGCAGTGATGAGTGTGTGAGGTGCAGTGTGTGTGTGTGAGCGTGTTCTCGTGTGCAGTGATGAGTGTGTGAGGCGCAGTGTGTGTGAGCGTGTTCTCGTGTGCAGTGATGAGTGTGTGAGGCGCAGTGTGTGTGAGCGTGTTCTCGTGTGCAGTGATGAGTGTGTGAGGCGCAGTGTGAGTGAGTGTGTTCTCGTGTGATGCAGTGACGAGTGTGTGAGGCGCAGTGTGTGTGAGCGTGTTCTCGTGTGCAGTGATGAGTGTGTGAGGGCGCAGTGTGTGTGAGCGTGTGCAGTGATGAGTGTGTGAGGCTCAGTGTGCGTCAGCGTGTTCTCGTGTGCAGTGATGAGTGTGTGAGGGCGCAGTGTGTGTGAGCGTGTTCTCGTGTGCAGTGATGAGTGTGTGAGGGCGCAGTGTGTGTGAGCGTGTGCAGTGATGAGTGTGTGAGGCTCAGTGTGCGTCAGCGTGTTCTCGTGTGCAGTGATGAGTGTGTGAGGCGCAGTGTGTGTGAGCGTGTTCTCGTGTGCAATGATGAGTGTGTGAGGGCGCAGTGTGTGTGAGCGTGTGCAGTGATGAGTGTGTGAGGCTCAGTGTGCGTCAGCGTGTTCTCGTGTGCAGTGAGGAGTGTGTGAGGCGCAGTGTGTGTGAGCGTGTTCTCGTGTGCAGTGATGAGTGTGTGAGGGCGCAGTGTGTGTGAGCGTGTGCAGTGATGAGTGTGTGAGGCTCAGTGTGCGTGAGCGCGTTCTCGTGTGCAGTGATGAGTGTGTGAGGCGCAGTGTGTGTGAGCGCGTTCTCGTGTGCAGTGATGAGTGTGTGAGGCGCAGTGTGTGTGAGCGTGTTCTCGTGTGCAGTGATGAGTGTGTGAGGCGCAGTGTGTGTGAGCGTGTTCTCGTGTGCAGTGATGAGTGTGTGAGGCGCAGTGTGTGTGAGCGTGTTCTCGTGTGCAGTGATGAGTGTGTGAGGCGCAGTGTGTGTGAGCGTGTTCTCATGTGCAGTGATGAGTGTGTGAGGCGCAGTGTGTGTGAGCGTGTTCTCGTGTGCAGTGATGAGTGTGTGAGGCGCAGTGTGTGTGAGCGCGTTCTCGTGTGCAGTGATGAGTGTGAGGCGCAGTGTGTGTGAGCGTGTTCTCATGTGCAGTGATGAGTGTGTGAGGCGCAGTGTGTGTGAGCGTGTTCTCGTGTGCAGTGATGAGTGTGTGAGGAGCAGTGTGTGTGAGCGTGTTCTCGTGTGCAGTGATGAGTGTGTGAGGCGCAGTGTGTGTGAGCGTGTTCTCGTGTGCAGTGATGAGTGTGTGAGGCGCAGTGTGTGTGAGCGCGTTCTCGTGTGCAGTGATGAGTGTGAGGCGCAGTGTGTGTGAGCGTGTTCTCATGTGCAGTGATGAGTGTGTGAGGCTCAGTGTGTGTGAGCGTGTTCTCGTGTGCAGTGATGAGTGTGTGAGGCGCAGTGTGTGTGAGCGTGTTCTCGTGTGAAGTGATGAGTGTGTGAGGCTCAGTGTGTGTGTGTGTGTGTGAGTGTGTTCTCGTGTGCAGTGATGAGTGTGTGAGGCGCAGTGTGTGAGCGTGTTCTCGTGTGCAGTGAGGAGTGTGTGAGGCGCAGTGTGTGAGCGTGAGCGTGTTCTCGTGTGCAGTGATGAGTGTGTGAGGCGCAGTGTGTGTGAGCGTGTTCTCGTGTGCAGTGATGAGTGTGTGAGGCGCAGTGTGTGTGAGCGTGTTCTCGTGTGCAGTGATGAGTGTGTGAGGCGCAGTGTGAGTGAGTGTGTTCTCGTGTGATGCAGTGACGAGTGTGTGAGGCGCAGTGTGTGTGAGCGTGTTCTCGTGTGCAGTGATGAGTGTGTGAGGGCGCAGTGTGTGTGAGCGTGTGCAGTGATGAGTGTGTGAGGCTCAGTGTGCGTCAGCGTGTTCTCGTGTGCAGTGATGAGTGTGTGAGGCGCAGTGTGTGTGAGCGCGTTCTCGTGTGCAGTGATGAGTGTGTGAGGCTCAGTGTGCGTGAGCGCGTTCTCGTGTGCAGTGATGAGTGTGTGAGGCGCAGTGTGTGTGAGCGCGTTCTCGTGTGCAGTGATGAGTGTGTGAGGCGCAGTGTGTGTGAGCGCGTTCTCGTGTGCAGTGATGAGTGTGTGAGGCGCAGTGTGTGTGAGCGTGTTCTCGTGTGCAGTGATGAGTGTGTGAGGCGCAGTGTGTGTGAGCGTGTTCTCGTGTGCAGTGATGAGTGTGTGAGGCGCAGTGTGTGTGAGCGTGTTCTCGTGTGCAGTGATGAGTGTGTGAGGCGCAGTGTGTGTGAGCGTGTTCTCATGTGCAGTGATGAGTGTGTGAGGCGCAGTGTGTGTGAGCGCGTTCTCGTGTGCAGTGATGAGTGTGTGAGGCGCAGTGTGTGTGAGCGTGTTCTCGTGTGCAGTGATGAGTGTGTGAGGCGCAGTGTGTGTGAGCGTGTTCTCGTGTGCAGTGATGAGTGTGTGAGGCGCAGTGTGTGTGAGCGTGTTCTCGTGTGCAGTGATGAGTGTGTGAGGCGCAGTGTGTGTGAGCGTGTTCTCATGTGCAGTGATGAGTGTGTGAGGCGCAGTGTGTGTGAGCGTGTTCTCGTGTGCAGTGATGAGTGTGTGAGGCGCAGTGTGTGTGAGCGCGTTCTCGTGTGCAGTGATGAGTGTGAGGCGCAGTGTGTGTGAGCGTGTTCTCATGTGCAGTGATGAGTGTGTGAGGCGCAGTGTGTGTGAGCGTGTTCTCGTGTGCAGTGATGAGTGTGTGAGGAGCAGTGTGTGTGAGCGTGTTCTCGTGTGCAGTGATGAGTGTGTGAGGCTCAGTGTGTGTGTGTGTGTGTGAGTGTGTTCTCGTGTGCAGTGATGAGTGTGTGAGGCGCAGTGTGTGAGCGTGTTCTCGTGTGCAGTGAGGAGTGTGTGAGGCGCAGTGTGTGAGCGTGTTCTCGTGTGCAGATATGAGTGTGTGAGGCTCAGTGTGTGTGAGCGTGTTCTCATGTGCAGTGATGACTGTGTGAGGCGCAGTGTGCGTGAGCGTGTTCTCGTGTGCAGTGATGAGTGTGTGAGGCGCAGTGTGTGTGAGCGTGTTCTCGTGTGCAGTGATGAGTGTGTGAGGCGCAGTGTGTGTGAGCGTGTGGAGTGATGAGTGTGTGAGGCTCAGTGTGTGTGAGTGTGTGAGGCTTAGTGTGTGCGAGCGTGTTCTCATGTGCAGTGATGAGTGTGTGAGGCTCAGTGAGCGTGTTCTCGTGTGCAGTGATGAGTGTATGAGGTGCAGTGTGTGTGAGGGTGTTCTAGTGTGCAGTGATGAGTGTGTGAGGCGCAGTGTGTGTGTGTGAGCGTGTTCTCGTGTGCAGTGATGAGTGTGTGAGGTGCAGTGTGTGTGTGTGAGCGTGTTCTCGTGTGCAGTGATGAGTGTGTGAGGCGCAGTGTGTGTGAGCGTGTTCTCGTGTGCAGTGATGAGTGTGTGAGGCGCAGTGTGTGTGAGCGTGTTCTCGTGTGCAGTGATGAGTGTGTGAGGCGCAGTGTGAGTGAGTGTGTTCTCGTGTGATGCAGTGACGAGTGTGTGAGGCGCAGTGTGTGTGAGCGTGTTCTCGTGTGCAGTGATGAGTGTGTGAGGGCGCAGTGTGTGTGAGCGTGTGCAGTGATGAGTGTGTGAGGCGCAGTGTGCGTGAGCGTGTTCTCGTGTGCAGTGATGAGTGTGTGAGGCTCAGTGTGCGTGAGCGCGTTCTCGTGTGCAGTGATGAGTGTGTGAGGCGCAGTGTGTGTGAGCGCGTTCTCGTGTGCAGTGATGAGTGTGTGAGGCGCAGTGTGTGTGAGCGTGTTCTCGTGTGCAGTGATGAGTGTGTGAGGCGCAGTGTGTGTGAGCGTGTTCTCGTGTGCAGTGATGAGTGTGTGAGGCGCAGTGTGTGTGAGCGTGTTCTCGTGTGCAGTGATGAGTGTGTGAGGCGCAGTGTGTGTGAGCGTGTTCTCATGTGCAGTGATGAGTGTGTGAGGCGCAGTGTGTGTGAGCGTGTTCTCGTGTGCAGTGATGAGTGTGTGAGGCGCAGTGTGTGTGAGCGCGTTCTCGTGTGCAGTGATGAGTGTGAGGCGCAGTGTGTGTGAGCGTGTTCTCATGTGCAGTGATGAGTGTGTGAGGCGCAGTGTGTGTGAGCGTGTTCTCGTGTGCAGTGATGAGTGTGTGAGGAGCAGTGTGTGTGAGCGTGTTCTCGTGTGCAGTGATGAGTGTGTGAGGCGCAGTGTGTGTGAGCGTGTTCTCGTGTGCAGTGATGAGTGTGTGAGGCGCAGTGTGTGTGAGCGTGTTCTCATGTGCAGTGATGAGTGTGTGAGGCGCAGTGTGTGTGAGCGTGTTCTCGTGTGCAGTGATGAGTGTGTGAGGCGCAGTGTGTGTGAGCGCGTTCTCGTGTGCAGTGATGAGTGTGAGGCGCAGTGTGTGTGAGCGTGTTCTCATGTGCAGTGATGAGTGTGTGAGGCGCAGTGTGTGAGCGTGTTCTCGTGTGCAGTGATGAGTGTGTGAGGCGCAGTGTGTGTGAGCGCGTTCTCGTGTGCAGTGATGAGTGTGAGGCGCAGTGTGTGTGAGCGTGTTCTCTTGTGCAGTGATGAGTGTGTGAGGCTCAGTGTGTGTGAGCGTGTTCTCGTGTGCAGTGATGAGTGTGTGAGGCGCAGTGTGTGTGAGCGTGTTCTCGTGTGCAGTGATGAGTGTGTGAGGCTCAGTGTGTGTGTGTGTGTGTGAGTGTGTTCTCGTGTGCAGTGATGAGTGTGTGAGGCGCAGTGTGTGAGCGTGTTCTCGTGTGCAGTGAGGAGTGTGTGAGGCGCAGTGTGTGAGCGTGTTCTCGTGTGCAGATATGAGTGTGTGAGGCTCAGTGTGTGTGACCGTGTTCTCGTGTGCAGTGATGACTGTGTGAGGCGGAGTGTGCGTGTTCTCGTGTGCAGTGATGAGTGTGTGAGGCGCAGTGTGTGTGAGCGTGTTCTCGTGTGCAGTGAGGAGTGTGTGAGGCGCAGTGTGTGTGAGCGAGTTCTCGTGTGCAGTGATGAGTGTGTGAGGCTCAGTGTGCGTGAGCGTGTTCTCGTGTGCAGTGATGAGTGTGTGAGGCGCAGTGTGTGTGAGCGTGTTCTCGTGTGCAGTGAGGAGTGTGTGAGGCGCAGTGTGTGTGAGCGTGTTCTCGTGTGCAGTGATGAGTGTGTGAGGCGCAGTGTGTGTGAGCGTGTGCAGTGAGGAGTGTGTGAGGCTCAGTGTGTGTGAGCTTGTTCTCGTGTGCAGTGATGAGTGTGTGAGGCGCAGTGTGTGTGAGCATGTTCTCGTGTGCAGTGATGAGTGTGTGAGGCGCAGTGTGTGTGAGCGTGTGCAGTGAGGAGTGTGTGAGGCTCAGTGTGCGTGAGCGTGTTCTCGTGTGCAGTGATGAGTGTGTGAGGCGCAGTGTGTGTGAGCGTGTTCTCGTGTGCAGTGATGAGTGTGTGAGGCGCAGTGTGTGTGAGCGTGTTCTCGTGTGCAGTGATGAGTGTGTGAGGCGCAGTGTGTGTGAGCGTGTTCTCGTGTGCAGTGAGGAGTGTGTGAGGCGCAGTGTGTGTGAGCGTGTTCTCGTGTGCAGTGATGAGTGTGTGAGGCGCAGTGTGTGTGAGCGTGTTCTCGTGTGCAGTGAGGAGTGTGTGAGGCGCAGTGTGTGTGAGCGTGTTCTCGTGTGCAGTGAGGAGTGTGTGAGGCGCAGTGTGTGTGAGCGTGTTCTCGTGTGCAGTGAGGAGTGTGTGAGGCGCAGTGTGTGTGAGCGTGTTCTCGTGTGCAGTGATGAGTGTGTGAGGCGCAGTGTGTGTGAGCGTGTTCTCGTGTGCAGTGATGAGTGTGTGAGGCGCAGTGTGTGTGAGCGTGTTCTCGTGTGCAGTGATGAGTGTGTGAGGCGCAGTGTGTGTGAGCGTGTTCTCGTGTGCAGTGATGAGTGTGTGAGGCGCAGTGTGTGTGAGCGTGTTCTCGTGTGCAGTGATGAGTGTGTGAGGCGCAGTGTGTGTGAGCGTGTTCTCGTGTGCAGTGAGGAGTGTGTGAGGCGCAGTGTGTGTGAGCGTGTTCTCGAGTGCAGTGAGGAGTGTGTGAGGCGCAGTGTGTGTGAGCGCGTTCTCGTGTGCAGTGATGAGTGTGAGGCGCAGTGTGTGTGAGCGTTTTCTCATGTGCAGTGATGAGTGTGTGAGGCTCAGTGTGTGTGAGCGTGTTCTCGTGTGCAGTGATGAGTGTGTGAGGCGCAGTGTGTGTGAGCGTGTTCTCGTGTGCAGTGATGAGTGTGTGAGGCTCAGTGTGTGTGTGTGTGTGTGAGTGTGTTCTCGTGTGCAGTGATGAGTGTGTGAGGCGCAGTGTGTGAGCGTGTTCTCGTGTGCAGTGAGGAGTGTGTGAGGCGCAGTGTGTGAGCGTGTTCTCGTGTGCAGATATGAGTGTGTGAGGCTCAGTGTGTGTGACCGTGTTCTCGTGTGCAGTGATGACTGTGTGAGGCGGAGTGTGCGTGTTCTCGTGTGCAGTGATGAGTGTGTGAGGCGCAGTGTGTGTGAGCGTGTTCTCGTGTGCAGTGAGGAGTGTGTGAGGCGCAGTGTGTGTGAGCGAGTTCTCGTGTGCAGTGATGAGTGTGTGAGGCTCAGTGTGCGTGAGCGTGTTCTCGTGTGCAGTGATGAGTGTGTGAGGCGCAGTGTGTGTGAGCGTGTTCTCGTGTGCAGTGAGGAGTGTGTGAGGCGCAGTGTGTGTGAGCGTGTTCTCGTGTGCAGTGATGAGTGTGTGAGGCGCAGTGTGTGTGAGCGTGTGCAGTGAGGAGTGTGTGAGGCTCAGTGTGTGTGAGCTTGTTCTCGTGTGCAGTGATGAGTGTGTGAGGCGCAGTGTGTGTGAGCATGTTCTCGTGTGCAGTGATGAGTGTGTGAGGCGCAGTGTGTGTGAGCGTGTGCAGTGAGGAGTGTGTGAGGCTCAGTGTGCGTGAGCGTGTTCTCGTGTGCAGTGATGAGTGTGTGAGGCGCAGTGTGTGTGAGCGTGTTCTCGTGTGCAGTGATGAGTGTGTGAGGCGCAGTGTGTGTGAGCGTGTTCTCGTGTGCAGTGATGAGTGTGTGAGGCGCAGTGTGTGTGAGCGTGTTCTCGTGTGCAGTGAGGAGTGTGTGAGGCGCAGTGTGTGTGAGCGTGTTCTCGTGTGCAGTGATGAGTGTGTGAGGCGCAGTGTGTGTGAGCGTGTTCTCGTGTGCAGTGAGGAGTGTGTGAGGCGCAGTGTGTGTGAGCGTGTTCTCGTGTGCAGTGAGGAGTGTGTGAGGCGCAGTGTGTGTGAGCGTGTTCTCGTGTGCAGTGAGGAGTGTGTGAGGCGCAGTGTGTGTGAGCGTGTTCTCGTGTGCAGTGATGAGTGTGTGAGGCGCAGTGTGTGTGAGCGTGTTCTCGTGTGCAGTGATGAGTGTGTGAGGCGCAGTGTGTGTGAGCGTGTTCTCGTGTGCAGTGATGAGTGTGTGAGGCGCAGTGTGTGTGAGCGTGTTCTCGTGTGCAGTGATGAGTGTGTGAGGCGCAGTGTGTGTGAGCGTGTTCTCGTGTGCAGTGATGAGTGTGTGAGGCGCAGTGTGTGTGAGCGTGTTCTCGTGTGCAGTGAGGAGTGTGTGAGGCGCAGTGTGTGTGAGCGTGTTCTCGAGTGCAGTGAGGAGTGTGTGAGGCGCAGTGTGTGTGAGCGTGTTCTCGTGTGCAGTGATGAGTGTGTGAGGCGCAGTGTGCCCACTGAAGTATTGAAGGCTCTTGCACACCGAGTCCGAGACTTACGCACATTCAAAAATTATCCGTAGCATTTCCAGAGGTGTTTTGACCGTTCAGAGCCACTGTACAAGCAAACGCAAAAATCCAGAACGCTGGGGCGCTGGGGCGGGGTTATCGTGCGCCATTGTATAGCATCTGGGAAAGCTAGGGCGTATGGCGGCGTCCACAGTGGCGTAACGACGGCGTTCGCTGGGCTCTAGCCAGTTGAACCAGCACCAGCTCTTTTGTGGTGGAAACGAGGTAACAGTGATTTTAAAGTGAAATACTCACGGTAAACTGACACCAGGTTATAAAGCGCCCATG
>CM060636.1:351162-356162 GCA_030578275.1 Meda fulgida | reverse complement strand
TGTGTGTGTGTGTGAGTGAGTGTGTGTGTGAGTGTGTGAGTGAGTGTGAGTGAGTGAGTGAGTGAGTGAGTGAGTGAGTGAGAGTGAGTGTGTGTGTGTGAGTGAGTGAGTGTGTGCGTGAGTGTGTGTGAGTGAGTGAGTGTGTGCGTGAGTGTGTGAGTGTGTGTGTGTGTGTGTGTGTGTGTGTGTGTGTGTGTGTGTGTGAGTGAGAGAGTGAGAGAGAGTGTGTGTGACCTGTAGTGCTCGCAGTAGTTGACTGCAGTGCTGGATTCTGGCGATGTCGAACAGCTGGTTTATGGCTCGATGGGCGAGTTCAGGCCGTTGTTCAGTGTATGCCTCTATAGCGTTCAGAATCTGATCCTCGTTCTTGGAGCCGGTGACCTACACACACACACACACACACACACACGGAAATCAATCAGAGCACCGGACACAAGAAACACAGTCTCCGCACGTGTGTGTGAGAGGGTGATTGTGTGTAAGTGTATGTATGTGTGTGAGAGTGTGTATGTATATGTGTATGTGAGTGAGTGTATGTTAGTGTGTGTGTGTGTCTGTGAGTATGTATGTGAGAGTTTGTGTGTAAGTGTGAGTGTGTGTGAGTGAGTGTGTGTGTGTGTGTGTGTGTGTGTGTGTGTGTGTGTGTGTGTGTGCGGCACCTTATACGCTGGTATGTGTGTAACGGTGCAGAGTGTGGTGTTGTAAAGGCCCAAGAACTGCAACGGCCTCTTCAGCTCCTGAAACGGGAAAATGCTGCTCTTGCTCGGCTCGATGCTGCAAACACACACACGCACGCACGCACACACACACACACCCACGCACGCACACACACACACACACACACACAGAGAGAGAGAGAGAGAGATAAAACCCTCAGGGAATGCCGCTGTGGAATGTGTGTAATCAGTGGTCTAGCTCAAACAGTAGTGTTGGCGCTTGCCATGCCAAGGTCATGGGTTCGATTCCCAGGGAAAGGAAGAACTGATAAGAATGCAAATGTGTAGCTTGAAATGCAATGTAAGTCGCTTTGGATAAAGCGTTTCCCAAATGCATGAATGTGATGTGTTGTGTGTAACGGGGATGTGGTGAATCGGGGATGGGGTTTAACGGGGATGTGGTGTAACGGGCATGTGGTGTAACGGGCATGTGGTGTAAGGCATGTGGTGTAACGGGCATGTGGTGTAACGGGCATGTGGTGTAACGGGCATGTGGTGTAACGGGCATGTGGTGTAACGGGCATGTGGTGTGGTGTAACGGGGATGGGGATGTGGGATGTGGTGTTACGGGGATGTGGTGTTACGGGGATGTGGTGTAACGGGGATGTGGTGTAACGGGGATGTGGTGTTACGGGGATGTGGTGTAACGGGGATGTGGTGTTACGGGGATGTGGTGTAACGGGGATGTGGTGTAACGGGCATGTGGTGTAACGGGCATGTGGTGTAACGGGCATGTGGTGTGGTGTAACGGGGATGTGGTGTAACGGATATGTGGTGTAACGGGCATGTGGTGTAACGGGCATGTGGTGTGGTGTAACGGGCATGTGGTGTAACGGGTATGTGGTGTGGTGTAGGGGATGTGGTGTAACGGGCATGTGGTGTAACGGGCATGTGGTGTAACGGGCATGTGGTGTAACGGGCATGTGGTGTAACGGGCATGTGGTGTGGTGTAGGGGATGTGGTGTAACGGGGATGTGGTGTAACGGGCATGTGGTGTAACGGGCATGTGGTGTAACGGGCATGTGGTGTAACGGGCATGTGGTGTAACGGGCATGTGGTGTAACGGGCATGTGGTGTAACGGGCATGTGGTGTAACGGGCATGTGGTGTGGTGTAACGGGCATGTGGTGTAACGGGCATGTGGTGTAACGGGCATGTGGTGTAACGGGCATGTGGTGTAACGGGCATGTGGTGTAACGGGCATGTGGTGTAACGGGCATGTGGTGTGGTGTAACGGGCATGTGGTGTAACGGGCATGTGGTGTAACGGGCATGTGGTGTAACGGGCATGTGGTGTAACGGGCATGTGGTGTAACGGGCATGTGGTGTAACGGGCATGTGGTGTAACGGGCATGTGGTGTAACGGGCATGTGGTGTAACGGGCATGTGGTGTAACGGGGATGTGGTGTAACGGGGATGTGGTGTAACGGGGATGTGGTGTGTGTAACGGGTATGTGGTGTGTGTAACGGGGATGTGGTGTGTGTAACGGGGGTGTGGTGTAGGGGATGTGGTGTAACGGGGATGTGGTGTAACGGGGATGTGGTGTAACGGGGATGTGGTGTAACGGGGATGTGGTGTAACGGGGATGTGGTGTAACGGGGATGTGGTGTGTGTAACGGGGATGTGGTGTAACGGGGATGTGGTGTAACGGGGATGTGGTGTTACGGGGATGTGGTGTTACGGGGATGTGGTGTTACGGGGATGTGGTGTTACGGGGATGTGGTGTTACGGGGATGTGGTGTGGTGTAACGGGCATGTGGTGTAACGGTGATGTGGTGTAACGGGGATGTGGTGTAACGGGGATGTGGTGTGGTGTAACGGGGATGTGGTGTGGTGTAACGGGGATGTGGTGTGGTGTAACGGGGATGTGGTGTGGTGTAACGGGCATGTGGTGTAACGGGGATGTGGTGTTACGGGGATGTGGTGTTACGGGGATGTGGTGTAACGGGGATGTGGTGTTCTGGGGATGTGGTGTAACGGGGATGTGGTGTGGTGTAACGGGCATGTGGTGTAACGGGGATGTGGTGTAACGGGCATGTGGTGTAACGTGGATGTGGTGTTACGGGGATGTGGTGTTACGGGGATGTGGTGTTACGGGGATGTGGTGTAACGGGGATGTGGTGTTACGGGGATGTGGTGTAACGGGGATGTGGTGTAACGGGGATGTGGTGTGGTGTAACGGGCATGTGGTGTAACGGGGATGTGGTGTTACGGGGATGTGGTGTAACGGGGATGTGGTGTAACGGGGATGTGGTGTAACGGGGATGTGGTGTTACGAGGATGTGGTGTGTAACGGGGGTGTGTTCACCTCGGGCGGCCCAGGGCGTCCTCCAGCGCCGGCACCGTGACGTTGTCCAGCATGACGTGTCCCGAGATGTCCAGAGACACCAGATCCACCAGACCCTGCGCGAGGCTGCTCAAGATCTTCCTGGTCATCTTAAACTTGGAGGATCTCTGATTCTCCCGGGAGATGTCCAGGTGTCTGAGGAGAACACCTCGCTGGTTGGCCGTCAAACGCTTACAATCTTTCAGACCATTTCATGTTTTTAATCAAAGAGTTTGTTTAACCCTCTGTGCTGTTCATCACGTGCCGGTCAAAAATTACTGCATTTTCTTTCTTTTTTTGTAAATGAAATTGAAGGTACTATTTTTTAGTTTGATACTGTTTTTTATTTACTATTTTGTATTTTTATATACTAAATTATATTTATAATCCATTTATTCACTTTTTGAGCATAGACCTGAAAATTAAATTTCCAACTTAAACTGGTAAATCTTGAACGCTTTAGAGCGATGGACTGAAGTTTGATCTCTTCTCAAACGCGACTCTTGGCAGATTATTGCTGACGTGAAAGAAGTTTAAAAAAGTGACCTTAAAAAAAGTTACAGAATTTTACGTTTATTGTTATGAAAATGTGCAAAAATACTATTAAATTTTTTTTAAAGAAATATATATTTTCAAAAACATGTTCTACTCTAAAACATAAATCTAAACGGGTTGTGTTCATAATGTGAGTGTGTCAGTGGATGATGTGTCAGGAGATGTTGTGCGGCTGCAGTACCGAACACTTCCACTAGAGGAAACTCTCATTCATTTACAATGCGCTCGTTTCTGACCGCGAGAAACACACGTGACTATTGTTTTCAGGGCCGTTTAACCTGTTCAGATCATGCCCGTGATATTGTGTGTGTGTGTTCACACAGCAAGTGCCAAAACCTTTAACAAGTTTCGCACCATTACGATGAAGTAAAAAATTCAACAACAAAAAAAATAAACATTTTCGACCGAAGCGCCCCTAATAAAACAAAAACAGTAAAAACAGTGAAATATTATTCCGATGTAAATCAGCTGTTTTCAATGTGAATATCTAGTAAAGTGTAATTTATTCCTGTGATCAAAGCTGAATTTTCAGCATCATTACTCCAGTCTTCAGTGTCACATGATCCTTCAGAAATCAGGATAATATGAGGATCTAATGCTCAAGAAACATTATTAAAGATTACTTTGTTAATCAGAAATGTATCTGTCAAACTGATTTTTTTACCTTATTGGAATCGGAAAGGATCGTGATGGATAGGCACAATTGGAACCGGACTGGCTGAAACGCAAACGTTGCCCAACCGTGCGTGTGTGTCTCACCTGAGTCTGCTCATCTGCAGCAGTGTGTGCATGAGCTCCTCCGTCAGCTCCACGTTGTACAGCACCAGAGACGCCAGCCGCTGCTTCCACTGCGTGAGGAAGGCGGGGCGCGGCAGCAGAACGCCGGAGAGGTCGAGCGAGCAGAGCGAGGGCAGAGGCGTCAGCAGCGCCTCCACGTCCAGCTGCGGCGTCAGGCCGCCCACGTTCAGCACGCGCAGACGACTGAAGCCCTGGAAGCTGAAGCTGTGGTCCAGCGTGTGCGCGCGCGGGTCCTCCTCCTCCTCACCCGCCGGCCTGAGGAAGAGGCTGGAGGAGCCGAAGAGGCTGAGCGACAGCAGAGAGTGCCTGAAGCTGAGGAGCGTCCGCAGGCCTCGGGCCGTCACACGCGTGCAGGAGCTCAGGTGCAGCTCCATCAGGTCCTGCACACACACACACACACACACACACACATTAACATCATACACACACTGATTACTGTGAGAGTACAGCTCCATCAGGTCCTGCACACACACACACACACACACACACACACACACATATTAACATCATACACACACTGATTACAGTGAAAGTGCAGCTCCATCAGGTCCTGCACACACACACACACACACACACACACACACACACTCACATTAACATCATACA
>CM060636.1:343662-346162 GCA_030578275.1 Meda fulgida | reverse complement strand
GTGATGTGTTGTGATGTGTTGTGATGTGTTGTGTTGTGACGGTATGTGTTGTGATATGTTGTGTTGTGATGTTTTGTGTTGTGATGTGTTGTGATGTGATGTGTTGTGTCGTGATGTGATGTGTTGTGATGTGATTTGATGTGATGTGTTGTGTTGTGTTGTGATGTGTTGTGATGTGATGTGTTGTGATGTGTTGTGTTGTGATGTGTTGTGATGTGTTGTGTTGTGATGTGTTGTCTTGTGATGTGTTGTGTTGTGATATGTGTTGTGATGTGTTGTGATGTGATGTGATGTGTTGTGTTGTGATGTGTTGTCTTGTGATGTGTTGTGTTGTGATATGTGTTGTGATGTGTTGTGATGTGATGTGTTGTGTTGTGATGTGTTGTGTTGTGTAGTGATGTGTTGTGATGTGATGTGTTGTGATGTTTTGTGTTGTGATGTGCTGTAATGTGATGTGATAAGTTGTGTTGTGATGTGATGTGTTGTGATGTGTTCAGATGTGTTGTGTTGTGATGTGTTGTGTTGTGATGTGTTGTCTTGTGATGTGTTGTGTTGTGATATGTGTTGTGATGTGTTGTGATGTGATGTGTTGTGATGTGTTGTGTTGTGTTGTGTTGTGATGTGTTGTGATGTGTTGTGATGTGATGTGATGTGTTGTGATGTGTTGTGATTTGATGTGTTGTGATGTGTTGTGTTGTGATGTTTTGTGTTGTGATGTGTTGTGATGTGATGTGTTGTGATGTGATGTATTGTGTTATGTTGTGATGTGTTGTGTTGTGATGTGATGTATTGTGTTATGTTGTGATGTGTTGTGATGTTTTGTGTTGTGATGTTTTTTGTTGTGATGTGATTGTGTTGGGTTGTGATGTGATGTGTTGTGATGTGTTGTGATGTTTTGTGTTGTGATGTGTTGTGATGTGTTGTTATGTGATGTGTTGTGATGTGTTGTGATGTGATGTGTTGTGATGTGTTGTGTTGTGTTGTGTTGTGATGTGTTGTGTTGTGATGTGTTGTGATGTTTTGTGTTGTGATGTGTTGTGATGTGTTGTGATGTGTTGTGATGTGTTGTGTTGTGACGGTATGTGTTGTGATATGTTGTGTTGTGATGTTTTGTGTTGTGATGTGTTGTGATGTGATGTGTTGTGTCGTGATGTGATGTGTTGTGATGTGATTTGATGTGATGTGTTGTGTTGTGTTGTGATGTGTTGTGATGTGATGTGTTGTGATGTGTTGTGTTGTGATGTGTTGTGATGTGTTGTGTTGTGATGTGTTGTCTTGTGATGTGTTGTGTTGTGATATGTGTTGTGATGTGTTGTGATGTGATGTGTTGTGTTGTGATGTGTTGTCTTGTGATGTGTTGTGTTGTGATATGTGTTGTGATGTGTTGTGATGTGATGTGTTGTGTTGTGATGTGTTGTGTTGTGTAGTGATGTGTTGTGATGTGATGTGTTGTGATGTTTTGTGTTGTGATGTGCTGTAATGTGATGTGATAAGTTGTGTTGTGATGTGATGTGTTGTGATGTGTTCAGATGTGTTGTGTTGTGATGTTTTGTGTTGTGATGTGTTGTGATGTGTTGTGATGTGATGTATTGTGTTATGTTATGTTGTGATGTGTTGTGTTGTGATGTGATGTATTGTGTTATGTTGTGATGTGTTGTGATGTTTTGTGTTGTGAAGTTTTTTGTTGTGATGTGATTGTGTTGTGTTGTGATGTGTTGTGATGTGTTGTCTTGTGATGTGTTGTGTTGTGATATGTGTTGTGATGTGTTGTGATGTGATGTGATGTGTTGTGATGTGATGTGTTGTGATGTGTTGTGATGTGTTGTGTTGTGATGTGTTGTGTTGTGTTGTGATGTGTTGTGATGTGTTGTGATGTGTTGTGATGTGATGTGGTGTGATGTGATGTGTTGTGATGTTTTGTTTTGTGATGTGATGTAATGTGGTGTGATGTGATGTGATGTGTTGTGTTGTGATGTGATGTGTTGTGATGTGTTGTGATGTGATGTTTTGTTTTGTGTTGTGATGTGTTGTGATGTGATGTATTTTGTTATGTTGTGATGTGTTGTGTTGTGATGTGATGTATTGTGTTATGTTGTGATGTGTTGTGATGTTTTGTGTTGTGAAGTTTTTGTTGTGATGTGATTGTGTTGTGTTGTGATGTGTTGTGATGTTTTGTGTTGTGATGTGTTGTGTTGTGATGTGTTGTGTTGTGATGTGTTGTTATGTGATGTGATGTGTTGTGATGTGATGTGTTGTGATGTGATGTGTTGTGTTGTGATGTGTTGTTTTGTGATGTGATGTTATGTGTTGTGATGTGTTGTGTTGTGATGTGTTGTGATGTTTTGTTTTGTGTTGTGATGTGTTGTGATGTGATGTGTTGTGATGTGATGTATTGTGTTAAGTTGTGATGTGTTGTGATGTGATGTATTGTGTTATGTTGTGATGTGTTGTGATGTTTTGTGTTGTGAAGTTTTTTGTTGTGATGTGATTGTGTTGTGTT
>CM060636.1:328662-338662 GCA_030578275.1 Meda fulgida | reverse complement strand
GGCAAACTTGTGTTCTCTTCTGGCAAACTGTGTTCTCTTCTAGCCAAACTGTGTTCTCTTCTGGCCAAACTGTGTTCTCTTCTGGCCAAACTGTGTTCTCTTCTGGCAAAATGTGTTCTCTTCTGGCCAAACTTGTGTTCTCTTCTGGCCAAACTTGTGTTCTCTTCTGGCCAAACTGTGTTCTGGCCAAACTGTGTTCTCTTCTGGCAAACTGTGTTCTGGCCAAACTGTGTTCTCTTCTGGCAAAATGCTGTGTTCTCTTCTGGCCAAACTGTGTTCTCTTCTGGCCAAACTGTGTTCTCTTCTGGCCAAACTGTGTTCTCTTCTGCCAAACTGTGTTCTCTTCTGGCCAAACTGTGTTCTCTTCTGGCAAACTTGTGTTCTCTTCTGGCCAACTGTGTTCTCTTCTGGCCAAACTTGTGTTCTCTTCTGGCCAAACTTTTTGTTCTCTTCTGGCCAACCTTGTGTTCTCTTCTGGCCAAACTGTGTTCTGGCCAAACTGTGTTCTCTTCTGGCAAACTTGTGTTCTCTTCTGGCCAAACTGTGTTCTCTTCTGGCAAACTGTGTTCTCTTCTAGCCAAACTGTGTTCTCTTCTGGCCAAACTGTGTTCTCTTCTGGCCAAACTTGTGTTCTCTTCTGGCCAAACTTGTGTTCTCTTCTGGCCAAACTGTGTTCTCTTCTGGCAAACTGTGTTCTCTTCTGGCAAACTGTGTTCTCTTCTGGCCAAACTGTGTTCTCTTCTGGCCAAACTGTGTTCTCTTCTGGCAAACTGTGTTCTCTTCTGGCCAAACTGTGTTCTCTTCTGGCAAACTTGTGTTCTCTTCTGGCCAACTGTGTTCTCTTCTGGCCAAACTGTGTTCTCTTCTGGCAAACTGTGTTCTCTTCTGGCCAAACTGTGTTCTCTTCTGGCCAAACTTGTGTTCTCTTCTGGCCAAACTTGTGTTCTCTTCTGGCCAACCTTGTGTTCTCTTCTGGCCAAACTGTGTTCTGGCCAAACTGTGTTCTGGCCAAACTGTGTTCTGGCCAAACTGTGTTCTCTTCTGGCAAACTGTGTTCTCTTCTGGCCAAACTGTGTTCTCTTCTGGCAAACTGTGTTCTCTTCTAGCCAAACTGTGTTCTCTTCTGGCCAAACTGTGTTCTCTTCTGGCCAAACTGTGTTCTGGCCAAACTGTGTTCTCTTCTGGCAAACTGTGTTCTCTTCTGGCCAAACTGTGTTCTCTTCTGGCCAAACTGTGTTCTCTTCTGGCCAAACTGTGTTCTCTTCTGGCCAAACTGTGTTCTCTACTGGCCAAACTGTGTTCTCTTCTGGCAAACTTGTGTTCTCTTCTGGCCAACTGTGTTCTCTTCTGGCCAACTGTGTTCTCTTCTGGCAAACTTGTGTTCTCTTCTGGCCAACTGTGTTCTCTTCTGGCCAAACTTGTGTTCTCTTCTGGCCAAACTTGTGTTCTCTTTTGGCCAAACTTGTGTTCTCTTCTGGCCAACTGTGTTCTCTTCTGGCCAAACTGTGTTCTCTTCTGGCCAAACTGTGTTCTCTTCTGGCCAAACTGTGTTCTCTTCTGGCCAAACTGTGTTCTCTTCTGGCAAACTTCAAACTGTGTTCTCTTCTGGCCAAACTGTGTTCTCTTCTGGCAAACTTGTGTTCTCTTCTGGCAAACTGTGTTCTCTTCTGGCCAAACTGTGTTCTCATCTGGCCAAACTGTGTTCTCTTCTGGCCAACTGTGTTCTCTTCTGGCCAAACTTGTGTTCTCTTCTGGCCAAACTGTGTTCTGGCCAAACTGTGTTCTCTTCTGGCCAAACTGTGTTCTGGCCAAACTGTGTTCTCTTCTGGCCAAACTGTGTTCTCTTCTGTCCAAACTGTGTTCTCTTCTGGCCAAACTGTGTTCTCTTCTGGCCAAACTGTGTTCTCTTCTGGCCAAACTTGTGTTCTCTTCTGGCCAAACTTGTGTTCTCTTCTGGCCAAACTGTGTTCTGGCCAAACTGTGTTCTCTTCTGGCCAAACTGTGTTCTCTTCTGGCCAAACTTGTGTTCTCTTCTGGCCAAACTGTGTTCTGGCCAAACTGTGTTCTCTTCTGGCCAAACTGTGTTCTCTTCTGTCCAAACTGTGTTCTCTTCTGGCCAAACTGTGTTCTCTTCTGGCCAAACTGTGTTCTCTTCTGGCCAAACTGTGTTCTCTTCTGCCAAACTTGTGTTCTCTTCTGGCAAACTTGTGTTCTCTTCTGGCAAACTTGTGTTCTCTTCTGGCAAACTTGTGTTCTCTTCTGGCCAAACTGTGTTCTCTTCTGGCAAACTTGTGATCTCTTCTGGGAAACTTGTGTTCTCTTCTGGCCAAACTGTGTTCTCTTCTGGCAAACTGTGTTCTCTTCTGGCAAACTGTGTTCTCTTCTGGCCAAACTGTGTTCTCTTCTGGCAAACTTCAAACTGTGTTCTCTTCTGGCCAAACTTGTGTTCTCTTCTGGCCAAACTTGTGTTCTCTTCTGGCCAAACTTGTGTTCTCTTCTGGCCAACTGTGTTCTCTTCTGGCCAAACTGTGTTCTCTTCTGGCCAAACTGTGTTCTCTTCTGGCCAACTTCAAACTGTGTTCTCTTCTGGCCAACTGTGTTCTCTTCTTGCCAAACTGTGTTCTCTTCTGGCCAAACTGTGTTCTCTTCTGGCAAACTTCAAACTGTGTTCTCTTCTGGCAAACTTGTGTTCTCTTCTGGGAAACTTGTGTTCTCTTCTGGCCAAACTGTGTTCTCTTCTGGCAAACACAAAAGAAGGTGTTTTGAGAAATATCTGTGAGTAGGGCGAGTAAATGATGCCAGAATGATGATTTTTGTCTGAACTGTCCCTTTAAGAGTGCATGCTGACTTCTGATTGGACGGTTTGATCATGTGACTTCAGCAGATGTTAATACAAAGATGATCAAGTGTTTTTACAAAGATCTGTGTCATAATGTTCATGAATGAGTTTATTTCACTTTTCAGATTCTGGATCCGAAACCTTTCTGTTCCTCATAACAATAGTCTTGTTTTCACAAATGCTATTAAACATGTTACTGTAACACTTCCTGCCATTCTCATCAAGAAGATGAAGGCGGTTTACAAATGATCGAAGGTTCGGCTCAATGAATCTTTGAATCAGATTCATCTCCATTTGATTCATTCGAAAATATTAAAGACGCTCAATTAATTAATTAATATTAATTTTCAGTATTAATAAAAAATGAATGTTCAAGCTTTTTACCTTTTACTTCCGCTTTTGTTGATTGAGATTAATGTTAATGTTCAATTTTAGTATGATTGTATGTTTTGATGAGCGTGAGTTGACCATGTGATCAGGTCATGTGACATGCCTCTGCTGTTCCTCAGGATCCAGGAGTTCAAGGTTTCTCTGAGCGATCAGAAGCTGGACATGAAGGCGCTACGCCAGCTGTGCTTCAGCGGTACGTGTGAGTGTGTGTGTGTGTGTGTGTGTGAGAGAGAGAGTCAGGGTGTGTGTTCTCCACATTCTCTCTCTCTCTCTCTCACTCACTCACTCACTCACTCACTCACTCACTCACTCACACACACACACACACACACACACACACACACACACACACACACTCGCTCCCTCTCTCCTCTCACACACTCCCCCCCCCCACTCTCTCTCAATTCAATTCTTTCTCTCTCTCTCTCTCTCTCTCTCTCTCTCTCTCAAGATTCAAGATTCAAATAGCTTTATTGGCATGGTGAAATAAATCTTTACATTGCCAAAGCATTCAAAACAGTACACAATAAAATAAATAAATAATTATAAAAATAAATAAATAAATACAAATAAAGTAGTTCTTTTTTGTTGTTGTTTTTTTTTTTTTTTTACATGGAAATAAACATTGCAATAAAAATGTTTAATCTTCTAATAGTTATATCAGTGTCTTTAGGTGTATAGTTGGTAGCTCTGTCCTGCCGGAGGCTCTTTCTTCGTGACAGGACCTCACGTACCTGGTAGCCAGGTTTGAGCTCGCTGGGCTTTCTCCTAGCAGGAGTGGGAGTTTGTCCATATTAGATTTCTGATGGAAGTCTTTCTGGTGGGTTGTGAAAAGGGGATAGAAAGTGTCCCTAATGTTTGTATAATTGGGGCAGGATGTCAAAAGGTGTAGCTCTGTTTCCACTTGGTTCTCTGTGCAGTGAGGGCACAGTCGCTCTTCCCTCGGCAGCCAGGTCTGTCTGTATCTGCCTGTCTCTATGCTCAGACTGTGTTCACTGAGTCTGTACATGCTCAGGACTTTTCTCTCTCTCTCTCTCTCTCTCTCTCTCTCTCTCTCTCTCTCTCTCTCTCAGGGATCCCGTGTGAAGGAGGCATTCGCTCTCTCTGCTGGAAGGTCAGTCTGGCGTCTCCTCGAGTCTCACTCATCATCATGTGACTGAATCAATGAATGACAGATTTCCTCCCTGGTTCCTCAGATCCTGCTGAACTACCTGCCGTCGGATCAGGCCGTGTGGGACTCTTTCCTGCAGAAGCAGAGGTTACACACACACTAACTGTATTTTACACTGTTTTTACAGATGAGGACGTCTCCAGACAGCAGGTTTAGCACACATTTAACCTCAGAATATGGTTTACACTGAGGTTGTTGTTGTGCTTGTTTAGGCTTTAAAAGGGACACATTATGCCCCTTTTCACAAGATGTAATATAAATCTATGGTGTACATTTTTGTGTGTGTCTCTTTAAATGCAAATGAGCTGCAGCTCCGCCTCTGTCCAGAAGAGGGCGGAGTCTTCACACGAGCTTCAGAAACTTCGGCAATAACAAAACTGGCCGATCAACACACACACACACAATCTCACTCATCCAGAATCACTTTTACACGTTTCTGAATGTTAGTGGAGACATTTATGTTGTTTTGGAGTTACACTGATCATCTCATCCCCATGTTTAACTTATACACAAGTGTCCACAGTTCCTGAGTGTTAGAACTGGTCACTGGTGTCGCTTGTAAACCAAATGTCGGCTGGTGTGTGTAAACGTGCAGATTAAGGGCCGGTATATATTATAAATGTGCAGATTAAGGGCCGGTAATATTATAATAAGATCCTCTCCATACGTCAGGAGTAGAGCGAGATCTGATCTGCTTATTTTATAACATGCTTGCAGAGAAAGACTCACCAGAACAGAGTTACTAAGTTTAACTTTTTACGTTTTCTGGGTTGGTAGAAGCACCAGGGACCCGAATATAGCAAATAAAAACACGGAAAAAGTCAGATTTTCATGATATGTCCCCTTTAATGTCCCATGTGGAGCGCATTATGCTAATTAGCTTGACTCTGATTGGTCAGGGATCTGTACGCCCAGTTTCTGAGAGAGATGATCATCCAGCCAGGAATCGCCAAGGCAAACCTGGGCGTGTCTCGAGAGGACGTGACGCTGGAAGATCACGTGAGTGTGAGCGCTTTCCAGGACAGGACAAGGAAGTGTGTGTGTGTGTGAGACTGCTGGTGTGTGTGACGCTCACGTCTCATCTCCAGCCGCTGAACCCGAACCCCGACAGCCGCTGGAACACCTACTTCAAAGACAACGAGGTTCTGCTGCAGATCGATAAAGACGTCAGGTGCTTCATCACATCCCCTGTGTGTGAGTGTGTGAGTGTGTGAGTGTGTGAGTGTGTGAGTGTGTGTGTGTGTGTGTGTTGCGAGTGTGTGTGTGTGTGTGTGTGTGTGTGTGTGTGTATGTGAGTGTGCGAGTGTGTTAGTGTGAGTGAGTATGCGTGTGTGTGTGAGTATGCGAGTGTGTGAGTGCGCGAGTGTGTGAGTGCGCGAGTGCGAGAGTGCGACAGTGCGAGAGTGCGACAGTGCGCGAGAGCGCGTGAGTGCGTGAATATGCGAGTGTGTGAGTGCGTGAGTGCGTGAGTGTGCGAGTGCGCGAGTGCGTGAGTGTGCGAGTGCGAGAGTATGCGAGTGTGTGAGTGCGTGAGTATGCGAGTGCGTGAGTATGCGAGTGCGTGAGTGTGTGAGTATGCGAGTGTGTGAGTGCGTGAGTGTGCGAGTATGCGAGTGCGAGAGTATGCGAGTGTGTGAGTGCGTGAGTATGCGAGTGCGTGAGTATGCGAGTGAGTGAGTGTGCTTGCATGCTTTCACACGACTTGATTGAGATTAATATTAATGTGTGTGTGTGTCAGGCGCTTGTACCCAGATATGGCGTTCTTCCAGCGTCCCACAGAGTTTCCCTGTCAGCTGATCCTGGATCCTCAGAACGAGTATGAGACGCTGCGGCGGCGTGTGGAGCAGACCACGCTCAAGGCCCAGACGGTGGGCCGGAACCGCAGCGGCGTCACTAATGTGAGTGTGTGTGTGTGTGTGTGTGTGTGTGTGTGTGGAGCAGACCACGCTCAAGGCCCAGACGGTGGGCCGGAACCGCAGCGGCGTCACTAATGTGAGTGTGTGTGTGTGTGTGTGTGTGTGGAGCAGACCACGCTCAAGGCCCAGACGGTGGGCCGGACGTGTCGGTCGGTCGACAGTCTTGTGTGTGTTGGTTGCCGGTCGTGTGTGTGTGTGTTCTGACGCGTCTGCTCTCCCTCCAGGTCAGTTCTCCAGGGAAGGCCTTAAACCTGTATCCCTCCAACGAGTATGAGGTGCTTCCCAACGGATGCGAGGCACACTGGGAAGTGGTGGAGCGGATTCTCTTCATCTACGCCAAACTGAACCCGGGCATCGCGTACGTGCAGGGCATGAACGAGATCGTGGGTCCCATCTACTACACCTTCGCCACCGACCCCAACAGCCAGTGGAAGGGTAACTCTCTCACTGCTTCCTACACTGCAAAAATGCTTTTCTTTCTTAGTAGGTTCGTCTTGTTTCCAGTCCAAATTTCTAAACATTCTTAAATCAAGAAGCATTTGCTAGAGACGTAAAATGACATTAGAAATTCTATCTTGTTTTCTGATATAAAAAAAAAGTAAATGTGGGATAAGTCGTTTTTGAAATATGCTGTTGGCCAATGTTCATGCTTGAAATCAACCCAAACAAACACACTCCTTCTTCATTGCTCCGCCTCCAGTCGGCCTCGAACCCATCCCCTGCAAGCGAGTCGAGTGCACTAACAATAACGCTAAACACAGTATTCACTAGCCTCTTCAGTGTTACTCAGTGTTACTCAGTGTTATCCAGTGTTACTCAGTGTTACCCACGTGTTATCCAGTGTTACTCAGTGTTACCCACGTGTTATCCAGTGTTACTCAGTGTTACCCACGTGTTATCCAGTGTTAATCAGTGTTACTCAGTGTTATCCAGTGTTACTCAGTGTTATCCAGTGTTACTCAGTGTTACTCAGTGTTACTCAGTGTTATCCAGTGTTAATCAGTGTTACTCAGTGTTACCCACGTGTTATCCAGTGTTACTCAGTGTTACTCAGTGTTATCCAGTGTTATCCAGTGTTAATCAGTGTTACTCAGTGTTATCCAGTGTTATCCAGTGTTAATCAGTGTTACTCAGTGTTACCCACGTGTTATCCAGTGTTACTCAGTGTTACTCAGTGTTACTCAGTGTTACTCAGTGTTACTCAGTGTTATCCAGTGTTACTCAGTGTTACCCACGTGTTATCCAGTGTTAATCAGTGTTACTCAGTGTTATCCAGTGTTACTCAGTGTTACCCACGTGTTATCCAGTGTTACTCAGTGTTACCCACGTGTTACTCAGTGTTACTCGGTGTTACTCAATGTTACCCACGTGTTACTCCGTTATCCAGTGTTACTCAGTGTTATCCAGTGTTACTCAGTGTTACCCACGTATTACCCACGTGTTACTCAGTGTTACTCAGTGTTATCCAGTGTTACTCAGTGTTACCCACGTGTTACTCAGTGCTCGTTCTCTCCACCTTCATACGCCCCTAATGCTGATTGGCTACATGTTTGTTGTTGTGTCGGTCCGACTAACATCCAAATTGCATATTTCAAAAACGACTTACCCCACCTTTAAGCAAAAACTCACTTAATTTACTTTTCTTTTTTTATCAGAAAACAAGATAGAATTTCTTATCAGTCAGTTTACTTCTCTGGTAAATGCTTCTTGATTTAAGAATGTTTAGATATTTGGACTGTAAACAAGACAAACATACTAAGTAAGAAAAGCATGTTTTGCTGTGTACTGTTGTGGATTGTGTGGATTAGTCCTAGATTAGAGTTTGGGTGTTCTTGCGTCTCAGAACACGCGGAGGCCGACACCTTCTTCTGCTTCACGAACCTGATGTCTGAGAACAGAGATAACTTCATCAAGAGCCTGGACGACTCGCAGTGCGGCATCACCTTCAAGATGGAGAGCGTGTTCTCCAAGCTCAAGGAGAAAGACACCGAGCTCTACATGAGACTGGTGACCACGTCTACTTATTAGCCGTAATGTTATACTTTGGTGAAATTACATGTAATTACTTATAAGGGTTTTCCAGTTTCCTTCTGAGCATCTGACACTTTTTAACCCTGTTCTGATGATTATTATTTAGGGTTATCATGGCATGAACACAGTCTAGCTGGACTACAAACTAAACATCACTATCCAACTTTATATAACAAACAGAACTGCTATCAAGGGCCGGGCAACGATTACTCGCAACCTAAATAAAAGTTTGTGTTTACATAATATATGTGTGTGTGCTGTGTATAATTATTTTGTATATTTAAATACACACACATATATGCATGTACAGATATTTAAGAATTAGCTACATGTATATACTGTATATATCTGTATGTATAATTTATATTATATATAAATTTATAAATATTTTAGATTTATTATATATGATATATTTTTTAAATATATACATGCATGTGTGTGTGTATTTTTATATATATATATATATATATATATATATATATATATATATATATGTATATATACAAAATAATTATACAAAGTAATCACACACATATTATGTAAACAAAAACTTTTATTTTGGATATGATTAATCGTTGACGAAAACAACACGACCGCGTTTATTGTGTTTCGTCTGACACTCTGAGGCGCAAGTCATTTATTACGAAAGTTATTATACAGCAGCTTCTCTTCTGCAGCAACTTCTATTTTTCGTCATGATATTTTGCGCCAGTTTATCAGGAAATAACTTCTTCCACTCACTTCATGGATATGGTGCTTTATTCACAATTGTCTTATGCCATATTCCAATTTTGCGCATTAGTTAAATTTGCATCTTTGGATGGAAACACAGCTATTGATTTTGTTTTGACACTTATACTAACTGTCTATCTGTCTGTCTGTCTCTCCGTCTGTCTGTGTCTCTCTGTCTCTCTGTCTGTCTCTCCATCTGTCTGTCTGTCTGTTTCTCCATCTGTCTGTGTCTCCATCTGTCTGTCTGTCTCTCCGTCTGTCTGTCTGTCTGTGTCTCCATCTGACTGTCTGTGTCTCCATCTGTCTGTGTCTCCATCTGTCTGTTTGTCTGTGTCTCCATCTGTCTGTCTGTGTCTCCATCTGTTTGTCTGTGTCTCCATCTGTCTGTCTGTCTGTCTCCATCTGTCTTTGTCTCTCCATCTGTCTGTCTGTGTCTCCATCTGTCTGCCTGTGTCTCCATCTGTCTGTCTGTGTCTCCATTTGTCTGTTTGTCTCTCCATCTGTCTGTGTGTCTGTCTGTGTCTCCATCTGTCTGTCTGTGTCTCCATCTGTCTGTCTGTGTCTCCATCTGTCTGTCTGTCTGTCTCCGTCTGTCTTTGTCTCTCCATCTGTCTGTCTGTCTGTCTGTGTCTCCATCTGTCTGTCTGTGTCTCCATTTGTCTGTTTGTCTCTCCATCTGTCTGTGTGTCTGTCTGTGTCTCCATCTGTCTGTCTGTGTCTCCATCTGTCTGTCTGTGTCTCCATTTGTCTGTTTGTGTCTGTCTGTGTCTCCATCTGTCTGTCTGTCTGTGTCTCCATCTGTCTGTCTGTGTCTCCATCTCTCCGTCTGTCTGTCTGTCTGTCTCCATCTGTCTGTCTGTGTCTCCGTCTGTCTGTCTGTCTGTCTCCATCTGTCTGTCTGTGTCTCCATCTGTCTGTCTG
>CM060636.1:321162-323662 GCA_030578275.1 Meda fulgida | reverse complement strand
TGTGTGTGTGTCTGACTGTTTGTGTGTGTGTGTGTGTGTGTCTCTGACTGTCTGTGTGCACTTGTTTGTGTGTGTGTGTGTGTGTGTGTGTCTGACTCTGTGTGTGTGCGCTTGTTTGTGTGTCTGTGTGTGTCTGACTGTCTGTGTGCGCTTGTGTGTGTGTGTCCAACTGTCTGTGTGTGTTTGTTTGTGTGTGTGTGTGTGTGTGTGTGTGTGTGTGTGTGTGTGTCCGTGTGTCCAACTGTCTGTGTGCTTGTTTGTGTGTGTGTCTGACTGTTTGTGTGTGTGTGTGTGTGTGTGTGTGTCTCTGACTGTCTGTGTGCACTTGTTTGTTTGTGTGTGTGTGTGTGTGTGTGTGTCTCTCTCTCTGTGTGTGTGTGTGAGTGTCTCTCTGTGTGTGTGTGAGTGAGTGTGTGTGTGAGTGAGTGAGTGTGTCTCTCTTTGTGTGTATGAGTGTCTCTGTGAGTGAGTGATTGAGTGTGTGTGTGTGTGTGTGTGTGTGATTTCAGCTGTAATGTTTGACATCTTGACAAGCTAAAAACATTTAACACATTTAAAAATTCTATTTATTTTTGCAATGACATCAGAACAACAATCATCGTAGTGAGCAGTGTTTAGTATCATAGTTTTTAATATTTTTGTTTTTGTATTTCTTTTCATTTTAAAGGTTTAGGTTCTGTTGTGTGTTTAATAAATCTATATCGTTTTTATAAATGTTATATTAGTTTATTTTAGCACATAAAATTAAACTGATCATGAGAAATGTTGCCTTGGCAACTAACTGAAATAGGGAAAATGTTATTTATGGTTTTAGTTAACTATCATATCCCTGGTAATGAGGCCATGTGATACACAGCATCTTTAAACCTTTACTGCTTTGTTGCCTTTGGCTTGTTCAGTAGGGGATATTCAAAATAATTAGCCAAGCATTAATACCATTGATCAGCCCTACCAAACGTGGATGTTTTTTCACTAAGAAACAAACATTATGTTATTTGATTGATATTGTGAAGCTGCTTTGATGCAATTTATATTGTGAAAAGCGCTATATAAATACACTTGACTTGACTTGACTTGACTTTGAGTACCGTATACAGTACAGTGATGTCAGTCGAGCATCTGTTTCCATGGAAACTCCTCCAGCAGCGGATGCTGTGATGCTGATTCGCACTGATGCAGATAAAACACACATGCTGTCCTGCATAATGCACATCTGATCGTGTGTGTCCACGAGCACACACACGCCCTCCGTGCGCGTGCACGCCGCAGACCCACAAACCCACATCAGAATGTGCGCGAGAGCTGGATGTGTGTCAAGGACAAGAGCGAATAACAACACGGGATTCGTGCATGAATAAACGAGGATTCGGGTTCGCATCTTCAGCGGGTTCCGGTTCCGGTTCCGATCCGAGCGGCTTCTGTGGGATTCGGGCCCGATTCGGATCTGCGACCCTTTCTCTCTTCTGTGGATTTAAATGGACTCGAGAACCCGATCCGGGTCTGATGTTTATAACGAGACACTGAGATCAGATCGACTGGCGATGGATGCGTATATGCTAAAAAAACAAAACATAAATCTGATGTGAAATCAGATTGATCTTCAGCATCGCCTCCATTTTGAATCTGATTTAATATCATGATTTTATTCGCGATGATGGATTTATTTCCGTCTCCTTGATTTTATTCCCATCAGTGACGCGTTTGCTGTTATGATGTTTTTATAGATGATCGCTGATGCTCTGACGCGGATTTTTTCACAGATTGATCTGATCTGATCGCGTTTCTCATCATAATCTCAGAAAGACTGAAGAGGCGGACATTCGCGCTGGTTCTGGATCGGTTCGGAGATGCGGAGTGTGTTCAGTGAATGAGAGGCGATGAAGATGATGATGATGATGCTGGAGACACAGGTATCTGAAGCATAAAGAGCTGGATTGGGATTTATGATTCCATGAAGAACCTTTAACATCCCCGGGATATTCCCATCGCACTAAAGCTTCTTTAGGTTATTATAAGGTTCTTCACACTAAGAGAACGGTTCTTTTGTGAACGATCACTGAAGATTCTTTGTGAAATCACTGCGAAAAACGTCTTTAGAACCGTTATTTATTTTAGTGCATGTGATGTTCGTCCCATTAATGTTTTGTGAACACTGTTCATACTGAGAGGAAATGATTCAAATAGAGTCAATGGAGGAAGTGATGTCATTTGATTCATTAGTTTTCTCAGGCTCAAATCGCCCCCTATGTAGGGCACTATTTGAAGGGACTGGCATTTGTAGTAGTGGTGCGCTCATTCAATCCCACAATGCACTGTAATAACGAGTGTACAACTGGGCTGCATATAAGGCCTTGTCCCAAATGGCACACTTCATATTCTCAGTCTCGTGTACTTGATGTACGTCACTGCTTACGCTGTTCACTATAGCGAAACCCTTGCAGTGTGCTTGAATGGAACGGCATAAGCCCTGATTTATTAGTTCTCTTCCTTATGCATTTGT
>CM060636.1:308662-313662 GCA_030578275.1 Meda fulgida | reverse complement strand
CGTCATAGCATCAGCACCCCCCGGTGTAGGTCATAGCATCAGCACCCCCCGGTGTACGTCATAGCATCAGCACCCCCTGGTGTACGTCATAGCATCAGGACCCCCCGGTGTACGTCATAGCATCAGCACCCCCTGGTGCTCGTCATAGCATCAGCACCCCCCGGTGTATGTCATAGCATCAGCACCCCCTGGTGCTCGTCATAGCATCAGCACCCCCCGGTGTATGTTATAGCATCAGCACCCCCTGGTGCTCGTCATAGCATCAGCACCCCCCGGTGCTCGTCATAGCATCAGCACCCCCCGGTGTATGTCATAGCATCAGCACCCCCTGGTGCTCGTCATAGCATCAGCACCCCCCGGTGTATGTTATAGCATCAGCACCCCCCGGTGCTCGTCATAGCATCAGCACCCCCCGGTGTAGGTCATAGCATCAGCACCCCCTGGTGTATGTCATAGCATCAGCACCCCCTGGTGTATGTTATAGCATCAGCACCCCCTGGTGTATGTTATAGCATCAGCACCCCCTGGTGTATGTTATAGCATCAGCACCCCCTGGTGCTCGTCATAGCATCAGCACCCCCTGGTGTATGTCATAGCATCAGCACCCCCCGGTGTAGGTCATAGCATCAGCACCCCCTGGTGTATGTCATAGCATCAGCACCCCCCGGTGTAGGTCATAGCATCAGCACCCCCTGGTGTATGTTATAGCATCAGCACCCCCTGGTGTATGTCATAGCATCAGCACCCCCCGGTGTAGGTCATAGCATCAGCACCCCCTGGTGTATGTCATAGCATCAGCACCCCCCGGTGTAGGTCATAGCATCAGCACCCCCTGGTGTATGTTATAGCATCAGCACCCCCTGGTGCTCGTCATAGCATCAGCACCCCCTGGTGTATGTTATAGCATCAGCACCCCCTGGTGTATGTTATAGCATCAGCACCCCCTGGTGTATGTTATAGCATCAGCACCCCCTGGTGTACGTCATAGCATCAGCACCCCCTGGTGCTCGTCATAGCATCAGCACCCCCCGCTCATCATAGCATCAGCACCCCCTGGTGTATGTTATAGCATCAGCACCCCCTGGTGTATGTTATAGCATCAGCACCCCCTGGTGTACGTCATAGCATCAGCACCCCCTGGTGCTCGTCATAGCATCAGCACCCCCCGCTCATCATAGCATCAGCACCCCCTGGTGTATGTTATAGCATCAGCACCCCCTGGTGCTCGTCATAGCATCAGCACCCCCTGGTGCTCGTCATAGCATCAGCACCCCCCGCTCATCATAGCATCAGCCCCCCCCGGTGTACGTCATAGCATCAGCACCCCCTGGTGCTCGTCATAGCATCAGCACCCCCTGGTGCTCGTCATAGCATCAGCACCCCCTGGTGTACATCAAAGCTTGCCACAAAGAACCGGCAAAACTAATGATAAAGAATGTGTCAAAAATAGCAAGGAGATGTTTTATCGTTTATTAATAAACTGGTGTTTTCTTTGTCGCTGCAAAGATGAAGTTGACGATGCGGACTCGCCATGAACGCCAGAGAGAAACATCTCATATGGATTACCAGCCCGGTCTCATGAAACCGTATCTATACCACAAATTTAATTTCTTGAGCCATTTCTACACTAAAAATAGTTTTTGCGTGTATTTGATACGCAGTTTTCGAGTGCATATGATACGCACTTTATGGCGTGTAACGCACTCCACACCCTAATCTTAAACAAGGGGGTTTACAGTGCAGCATATGTATGCAAAAAAAACATTTTTGGCGTATAAATGGTACGAGAAATTAAATTCGTGATATAGACACGCATTTTTATGAGATCGTGTTGGGATTACATAATCAGAGAGTAGCCTATTTCTTTTCGTTTTCAATAGTTTCGTTTAAAAGTAGATGTTTCAAGCTTTCTATAATAGATGGCCTATATTTCTCAAATCTGAGACACAAGCTGAGTTTCGGCGCAATAAATATGCATATGAGACATAAATATGAAACTAAATATGTTTTCTTTAATGGCTACAACACATATACAGTATAGAGAAATTGCATGTCTTGTCATCAGCCACAACATGGGGAGATTCTCAGGGTCATTACATGCGAACGGGTTGAGGGACGGAGGAAGAGTTTACTCTCTGAGTTTCTTAGGCTTAAAGATTTAGAAGTAATGTTTTTACAAGAAACTCATAGTGATATACAAAATGAATCTGAGTTAAATTTGTGGTGGGAAGTAAAGCTTAGTTTAAGCCGTGGCACACATGTTAGTGCAGGTGTAGCTGTTTTATTTCTCACCTTAATGTCAATATTTGATCAGAAATGGAAAGAGAGAGGAAGTATTTTGATGGTGAAAGCTGAAGTTGAAAATCAGATATTCGTTTTTATACATATTTATGCTCCAAATAAAGGGTCAGATAGAATCATCATGTTTAGAAAATCAGGAGAGTGTTTATAAAGCTCTACTTTAGAGGGTTTGCTAATCATTGGGGGGATTGGAATTGTTCTCTTAATTTTCTTTTAGACAGGAATAATGAGGAACCACGTCCTGTATCAGTTGCTGTTTTAAGAAGTATTATAGTTCAGAATGTATTGGTAGATGTGTGAGAGACAGGAATAAAGAGATGAAGCAATACACATGCACAAAAGTTTCTCAGGGAATGATAAGTGTAGCAAGACGGGACAGGTTTATGTCAAGTGTGCTGAAAATAATACAATAATGGGGTGTAATATTTTCCATGTTGTCCATCAGATCACAGTTTAAAAAGTAATTTTGTCAGCAGTATACATGTTTTTCAACAAGAAAAATAAAACAAAAGATTTCTGAAATAGAACAAGATATTTTACACATCACATCTGTTATGATTCAGAAATCTAATTCATCTTCAGCTGAGATGTTGTGTGAACAGAGACGAGATCTGGAAGATCTGTTGCCAGTGTGAGCAAAAGGACCCTGAAGAGCTCGGTTTGTGCCTGTACATGAGAGAGATGCCTCTGCATGCTTTTAATTTAGAAAAAGTGTCAAAGCAAAAAAATGAAATGTATTGTTTGTAAAAACCTGATGGACAAAAGACTTTTGATGCAAGAGAAATGAGAAAGATTGAACAACTGACTATAAGCTAATAGCTAGTGTTGGCAAATAGGCTGAAACTGTATTAGGAGATGTAATACATCAAGATCAATCCTACTGCATTCCAGAAAGATCCATTTATGATGATATTTTTATGATCAGACACATTTTAGATTACTCTAAACTATATGAAGTGAATGTTGGCTTTCTGTTCCTGGATCAGGAAAAGCATTCGATAGAGTGGATCATGGTTTTCTGTATGAAACAATGAGAGCTTTTGGGTTTGGAGATGGTTTTATGTCTTGGATCAAACTCTTGTATATGAATGCCTCTTGTATTCTACAAATAGGTGGTGGGTTAAGTAAACCAGTAAGGTTGCTTAAAGGTACAAGGCAAGGACGCTCACTGTCTGGTCAGTTATACGCCTTAGCAGTGGAACCACTCCTGTGCATTTTAAGAAAAGAACTGTCTGGGTTGAATATTGATGGAAATTGCAATGGTTTTAAGTTAACAGCATATGCAGACGATATTACTGTAATTGTGAAGGATCAAAGAGATGTTGATGTTGTTATTTACAGTATCTCTTTATATGAGAGAGCGTCACCTGCAAAACTGAACTGGAGCAAAACGGAATATAGATATAATAAAGATAAATACAGTCAGGTCAGTGCAAAACCTGTTATCCCTGGGAATGTAAAATGGGAAAAGCATGGATTTAAGTTTTTAGGCATCTTTTAAGGTTCAGAAATGCATCAAAGAAAAAACTGGGAAGGTGTTAAAGATCAAATTTGTAATAGATTATCAAAATGGAATTGGATATTTCCTCAATTATCATATAGAGGGAGAGTGCTGGTTGTAAATAATCGTGCTGCCTTTATTGTATGGCATAAGTTAATTTGTGTTAAATCCACCAGATGAACTCATTAGGGATATTCAAGGAGTGTTGGTGAATGTCTTCTGGAGCGGAGAACCCTGGCTAAGAGAACCCTGGCTAAGAGAACCCTGGCTAAGAGGACCCTGACTAAGAGAACTGGTTAAGACTGGCTAAGATAACCGGCTAAGATAACCCTGGCTAAGAGAACCGGCTAAGAGAACCGGCTAAGATAACCCTGGCTAAGAGAACCGGCTAAGAGAACCGGCTAAGAGAACCCTGGCTAATAGAACCCTGACTTAGAGAACTGGCTAAGACTAGCTAAGAGAACTGGCTAAGAGAACCCTGGCTAAGAGAACCCTGGCTAAGAGAACTGGCTAAGAGAACCCTGACTAAGAGAACTGGCTAAGACTAGCTAAGAGAACTGGCTAAGAGAACCCTAGCTAAGAGAACCCTGGCTAAGAGAACTGGCTAAGAGAACCCTGGCTAAGAGAACTGGCTAAGAGAACCCTGGCTAAGAAAACCCTGGCTAAGAGAACCCTGGCTAAGCGAACCCTGGCTTAGAGAACCGGCTAAGAGAACCGGCTAAGAGAACCCTGGCTAATAGAACCCTGACTAAGAGAACTGGCTAAGACTGGCTAAGAGAACCCTGGCTAAGAGAACCCTGGCTAAGAGAACCCTGGCTAAGAGAACCCTGGCTAAGAGAACTGGCTAATAGAACCCTGGCCAAGAGAACTGGCTAAGAGAACTGGCTAAGAGGACCCTGGCTAAGAGAACCCTGGCCAAGAGAACCCTGGCTAAGAGAACCCTGGCTAAGAGAACTGGCTAAGAGAACCCTGGCTAAGAGAACTGGCTAAGAGAACTGGCTAAGAGAACCCTGGCTAAGAGAACCCTGACTAAGAGAACCCTGGCTTAGAGAACCGGCTAAGAGAACCGGCTAAGAGAACCCTGGCTAAGAGAACCGGCTAAGAGAACCGGCTAAGAGAACCGGGTAAGAGAACCCTGGCTAATAGAACCCTGACTAAGAGAACTGGCTAAGACTGGCTAAGAGAACCCTGGCTAAGA
>CM060636.1:286162-293662 GCA_030578275.1 Meda fulgida | reverse complement strand
TATGAAAACCTTAGAGATTGAAATAGTGGAACTTCAGAATTTGGTCGAGTCCACAGGAAATCGAGGACATATTGAGCTCCTCAAAGTTAAAAGAAGGACTCTAGATAACCTGTTAGGCATCAGGGCACAGGGAGCATTGATCCGGTCACGTTTTCAGAGTGCGGTAGAGATGGATGGCCCAACTAAATTCTTCTTCGGTTTGGAGAAAAAGAATGGTCAAAGCAGAATTATACATTCTTTATACTCATTGGAGGGTATAGAAGTGGTGGAGCCTAAGGAAATCAGAAAAAGAGCTGTATTATTTTATTCTGAGCTTTATAAAAGTGAACATACAGAGGAAGATGAGCTGGCCAACTCTTTTTATATGGGTTTGCCTAAAGTTCCAGATGAGACCAATTCTTGGCTTGAGAGGCCGCTTTCAGCAGCTGAACTGCATGTTGCTCTGCGGAGCATGGATTGTGGTAAGGCCCCGGGAATTGATGGTCTACCAGTCGAGTTTTATAAAACGTTTTGGTCAGTGTTGGGGGGTGATTTGCTGGCTGTGCTCAACGATAGTCTGGCCCGAGGCTTGCTACCTTTGAGCTGCAGGAGGGCAGTCATTACCCTGTTACCCAAAAAAGGTGATTTAAAAGAAATAAAGAACTGGCGCCCTGTTTCACTTTTATGCTCTGATTTAAAGCTCTTTTCCAAAGCTTTGGCCATTAGATTGAGGGAGGTAGTTGGGCAGGTTATTCATCATGATCAAACTTACTGTGTGCCTAACAGGTCTATTTTTGATAATGTTTATTTAATTTGGGATATTTTGGACGTCTCTAGGCTATTGGACATAGACACTGGTCTCATTTCTCTAGACCAGGAAAAGGCATTTGACCGGGTTGAGCACAGCTATCTCTGGCGCACGCTAGAAGAGTTCGGGTTCAGCTCTGGTTTTATAGCCATGATTAGGGTTTTGTACCGGGATGTTGAGAGTGTATTGAAAGTGAATGGTGGTCTTAGTGCTCCTTTTAAAATTAACAGAGGTATTAGACAAGGCTGTGCACTTTCGGGAATGTTGTATGCTCTTGTCATTGAACCTTTATTGGTTAAGATCAGAGAAAGAATTGAAGGTTGGACCATACCTTGCTCTGGAGCCAATTTTAAGCTGTCTGCATATGCAGATGATATTATTGTTTTGGTCAAAGGGCAAAATGATGTTGATCTTCTTAAAGACATTCTTGACAAATTTGGTCTAATTTCCTCTGCTAAAGTTAACTGGTCCAAAAGTGAAGCCATAGTAAGTGGTAACTGGTCCCATGGTCTTCCTAAACTACCAGGTGATTTGTACTGGAAAAGAGATGGGTTAAAATATTTAGGAGTATATGTTGGCAATGATTCAATGTTAGGCAAAAATTGGGGAAGGAGTTTTAGAAAAATTAAAGGGGCGATTGGAAAAGTGGAAATGGCTTTTGCCAAAAATGTCTTTTAGAGGGAGGGTGATAATAATTAATAACCTGGTGGCTTCAGTTTTGTGGCATCGCTTGGCCTGCATTGATCCTCCAAATGGACTTCTGAGTAAAATTCAAGCCAGTATGGTGGATTTTTTTTGGAGCACTTTTCATTGGATACCGCAGAGCATACTTTTTCTACCCAGAGATGAAGGAGGACAAGGACTTATCCATTTGCCCAGCAGGGGGGCAGCTTTTCGACTTCTGTTTATTCAGAGGTACCTCACAGGACCTAAGGATCTAGTCTGGAGAAAAGTGGCTGATGCGATTTTTAATCAAGCTGGCGGACTGGGATTGAACTCTGTCTTGTTTTTGATGGACTCTAGTAAGCTGCAGTGCAACGGACTGACTCTTTTTTATAAGGGACTTTTTAAAGTTTGGAACTTATTTGAAAAACGGAGGTTGGATGCGACTTCCTCGTTGTACTGGCTTTTGGAGGAACCTCTTGTGCATGGAGCGCGGTTTGATGTTACGTGTGAAGTTACACCTGGACTGCTTCATTGTTTAATTTCCACTAAGACATTAAAAATGCATCATGTGTTGGATGTTGCTGGTTCTGGTTTAAATAACGCTCAGTCCATGGCCACATATCTAGGGGTGCAGTCGGTACGGTATGTAGGAAAAATCTGACCTTTTTAAACAGAAACTCACAGAAGAAGAAAATAATCTGTTAATTGAATTTCATAATGGGAAACTGGTTCCTAATAATACAGATCCCTTTCCAAGTATTTTTCTTAGTCCCAATCTCAAAGGACTGTCTGGACCTTTTCTGAACCTGAGAGGGCTAGAAGGGTTAAGTTTGCAGGATGTTCAGAGTAAAGTTTTGTATAAATGTCTTGTAAAAGTTTTAAATAAAGCAAATTTAAAAGAACGCAGTGATACAGTGTGGAGAGAGAAATTGGGAATAGATGATGAAAATAAACCTGTTTGGAGAGTTTTATACAAACCACCAATTGAAAAACGCACAGGTGATATTCAATGGAGAGTTTTACACGGCGCAGTTGCTGTAAATGCATTTGTGAGTTTGATTAATCCCAATGTATCAAGTGATTGTCCTTTTTGTAAAATGAGGGAGACAATTTTTCATTGTTTTTTAGAATGTTCAAGACTGAATGATATGTTTTGTTTTCTTGATGTTCTTTTCATGAATTTTGGGGAGATTTTTTCTTCTAAGATTTGGATTCTTGGACCCAAATATAGTGTGGCACAAAGAATAAAAAGTCAATTGTTACATTTTTTAATTGGGCAAGCCAAACTTGCTGTTTACCTGACCAGGAAAAAACAGAATAGAAGGTAGAGAAGGACAACATGTGGTTATTGTTTTTAAAAATATGGTAAAAGCAAGAGTTATGCTTGATTTCAAGTTCTATAAACTGATGAATGATTTAGAAAGTTTTTCGCACAAATGATGTTTTAATGGAGCTATTTGTACAGTTGAAGAAGAAACGTTGATCTTTACTACCATTTTACAATAAGTCTTGATTTTTGTACCTCTTTTTTGTTTCTTTGGACAATGTGATTGGATTGTTTTGCTGACGTTGTAGTGATATAAATAAAGTGTGTTGAAAACTCCCTCTCTCTCTCTCTCTCTCCTCTCTCTCTTCCTCTCTCTCTCCTCCTCTCTCTCTCTCCTCTCTCCCTCTCTCTCTCTGTCTCTCTCACTCTCTCCCCCTCTCTCTCCCTCTCTCTCTCTCCTCTCTCTCTCTCCTCTCTCTCTCTCTCCTCTCTCTCTCTCCCTCTCACTCTCTCCCCCCTCTCTCTCCCTCTCTCCTCTCTCTCCTCTCCTCTCTCTCTCTCTCCTCTCTCTCTCTCCCTCTCACTCTCTCCCCCTCTCTCTCCCTCTCTCCTCTCTCTCTCTCCTCTCTCCCTCCTCTCTCTCTCTCTCTCTCTCTCCCCCTCTCTCTCCTCTCTCTCTCTCTCTCTCCTCCTCTCCTCTCTCTCTCTCCCTCTCCCTCCTCTCTCTCTCTCTCTCTCTCTCTCCTCTCTCTCCTCTCCTCTCTCTCCCTCCTCTCTCTCCTCTCTCTCTCTCTCTCTCTCTCTCTCTCTCCTCTCCTCTCTCACTCTCTCTCTCTCTCTCCTCTCTCTCTCTCCCTCTCTCTCTCTCTCTCTCTCTCTCCTCCGCTCCTCTCCTCCCTCTCTCTCTCCCTCTCTCTCTCTCTCTTCTCCTCTCCACCCTCTCTCTCTCTCTCTCCCTCTCTCTCTCTCCCTCTCTCTCTCTCTCTCTATCGAGTGCATGCTGGGAGTTTGTGGACGGAGCGTGAGTGTGTGTTGGAGTGAGCTCTGCGGTTTGAGTGAGTTTTCTATCTTTTTTCTATCTCTTGTGGTTCTTGTTGTTAGGTAAAGAAGAAAGTTTGTTGTGTTTGTGAGGAGCGTCGTCGGTCAGTTAACGCGGCGGCGCGGTGTTAAGGTTGTACCCGCGGAGTGTTGCTCAGTTGAGGACTGCGTCCTCGCTGTTGCTGCTGTGGTTGGTCATGAGTGCATTCTTTCTGCGTCAAGAATGAATAGCGCAATAGTGATGTTTTTGAACAATGTTCAAAATTGGGATTGTTGTGAATGATTCACTTACTCCAGTCATGCCTTTAGTACAACCAGCGAAAAGAGTAGTATTGTCAAATGTCCCGCCGTTTATTAAAAACGAAGTGATTGAAAGGGAGTTGTCCAGACACGGAAAGTTTGTGTCAAAAATGAAGAAAATCTCACTCGGTTGCAAATCACCACAGTTGAAGCACGTTGTATCATTTAGGAGGCAGGTGCACATGATCCTAAATAAGCAGAATGAGGAGCTTAATTTAGCCATGAAGTTCAAGATTGAGGATTTTAATTATGTTATTTTTGCTACCTCAGATGCGATGAAGTGTTTTGGTTGTGGACAAGAGGGTCACGTGATACGCGTGTGCCCTGAGAAGAACGCAGATCAGAATCACAATACAGCCGAAACGCTTAATACAGATCGTGCACAAACGAGTGATACAGTATCTTGTGTTGGAAAAAATGGAATTGACGATCGTGAAAGTAATAAAAATGAGAGTGTGGCCACAAACGAAAATGTGCATGAAGGTGGTGTTTCTGAGGTCAGTGAGAAGGCCATATTAGAGCATGGTGTGGATGTTGACATGACAGATGATCAGAGTTTTTTTAAAACACCGACATTAAAAAGGAAAACTAAGACCAAAGGAAAAGGAAAAAGGGCTAGTAAAAAAGCTAATGGGATGGCTGGTGATGATGCAAGGGAGGGGGACTCGGAGTCCAGTAATGTTGAGGAGTCTGTTGTGGAGAGTGACTGTGAATCTTCAGACTCTGTGAGCTCAGCTTCACTGAAGCGATCTGTTCGCAGCGCTTACACATCGGACAAAATTAAAACGTTTCTTCAGACAACGAAGGGCATGAAAGGTGTAAATGTAGAGGAGTACTTCCCAGATCGTGAGAGGTTTATAGATTCAATCAGGGCTTTAAGGAAGGAGGGTGGAGTTTTCACTGAGCAAGAAGTCTTTAGGCTGAAGAAAATTGTCCAGAAGTTAAAATTAAATTTATTGAATGATGATTTTGAATCAATCTAGTTTCTTTTCTTTTTTTGTGAAGTTTTTGTTATTGGTGTGCTCATATTACTTTTTTATGAGTAGAATAAGATTGGGCACACTTAATTTAAATGGTGCACGAGACAGCGAGAAAAGAGCAATGCTTTATGAACTGACTAGACAAAAGAAAATTGATGTAATGCTGGTCCAGGAAACTCATAGTGATGGCTTTAATGAGAATGAATGGCTAATGGAATGGGATGGGCCGATTATTTTAAGCCACAAAAGTCACTGTAGTGGTGGCTTAGCTGTACTTTTTAAGAAAAACTTTAAACCAATTTCATATGAGGTAGAACATGTTGTTGAGGGACATCTATTGAAAATAACAGCAAAATTTGAAAAAATGTTTTTAGTTTTTATAAATGTGTATGCTCCTGTTGTTGGTCCTGAAAGGGTTGTTCTTTTTGATAAATTAAGTAATATTTTGTCAAACTGTAAAGAGGAAGAGTTCATATTTGTTGGAGGGGATTTTAACTGTACAGCAAATGATGGAATGGATAGGAATCATAGAGAGCCACATCTAGCTTCTCAACATGCTATAAGAAAGCTTATAGAAGAACATGATTTGTGTGATATATGGAGAACTCTATATAAAGAACAAAGGCAGTACACATGGGCGCACACAAGAGAAAATTATATTTCTATGGCTAGATTGGATAGATTCTATTGTTTTAAGTACCAGTTTAATGTTATTAAGAAATGTGAGATTTTGCCTTGTGGGTTTTCTGATCACAGTCTAGTAATCTGTAGTGTTTTCATCACTAATATAAAGCCTAAGAGTGCCTATTGGCACTTTAATACCTCTTTGTTACAAGACCATTTTTTTAAGGATGTTTTTATTTATTTTTGGAAACAGTTCAGTTCCAGGAAAAAAGATTTTTCATCCCTACAACAATGGTGGGATCATGGGAAAAAAGAAATACAGCAACTGTGTCGTCAGTACACTCTCAACGTATCCAAGGACATTTCCCAATCTATGAAAACCTTAGAGATTGAAATAGTGGAACTTCAGAATTTGGTCGAGTCCACAGGAAATCGAGGACATATTGAGCTCCTCAAAGTTAAAAGAAGGACTCTAGATAACCTGTTAGGCATCAGGGCACAGGGAGCATTGATCCGGTCACGTTTTCAGAGTGCGGTAGAGATGGATGGCCCAACTAAATTCTTCTTCGGTTTGGAGAAAAAGAATGGTCAAAGCAGAATTATACATTCTTTATACTCATTGGAGGGTATAGAAGTGGTGGAGCCTAAGGAAATCAGAAAAAGAGCTGTATTATTTTATTCTGAGCTTTATAAAAGTGAACATACAGAGGAAGATGAGCTGGCCAACTCTTTTTATATGGGTTTGCCTAAAGTTCCAGATGAGACCAATTCTTGGCTTGAGAGGCCGCTTTCAGCAGCTGAACTGCATGTTGCTCTGCGGAGCATGGATTGTGGTAAGGCCCCGGGAATTGATGGTCTACCAGTCGAGTTTTATAAAACGTTTTGGTCAGTGTTGGGGGGTGATTTGCTGGCTGTGCTCAACGATAGTCTGGCCCGAGGCTTGCTACCTTTGAGCTGCAGGAGGGCAGTCATTACCCTGTTACCCAAAAAAGGTGATTTAAAAGAAATAAAGAACTGGCGCCCTGTTTCACTTTTATGCTCTGATTTAAAGCTCTTTTCCAAAGCTTTGGCCATTAGATTGAGGGAGGTAGTTGGGCAGGTTATTCATCATGATCAAACTTACTGTGTGCCTAACAGGTCTATTTTTGATAATGTTTATTTAATTTGGGATATTTTGGACGTCTCTAGGCTATTGGACATAGACACTGGTCTCATTTCTCTAGACCAGGAAAAGGCATTTGACCGGGTTGAGCACAGCTATCTCTGGCGCACGCTAGAAGAGTTCGGGTTCAGCTCTGGTTTTATAGCCATGATTAGGGTTTTGTACCGGGATGTTGAGAGTGTATTGAAAGTGAATGGTGGTCTTAGTGCTCCTTTTAAAATTAACAGAGGTATTAGACAAGGCTGTGCACTTTCGGGAATGTTGTATGCTCTTGTCATTGAACCTTTATTGGTTAAGATCAGAGAAAGAATTGAAGGTTGGACCATACCTTGCTCTGGAGCCAATTTTAAGCTGTCTGCATATGCAGATGATATTATTGTTTTGGTCAAAGGGCAAAATGATGTTGATCTTCTTAAAGACATTCTTGACAAATTTGGTCTAATTTCCTCTGCTAAAGTTAACTGGTCCAAAAGTGAAGCCATAGTAAGTGGTAACTGGTCCCATGGTCTTCCTAAACTACCAGGTGATTTGTACTGGAAAAGAGATGGGTTAAAATATTTAGGAGTATATGTTGGCAATGATTCAATGTTAGGCAAAAATTGGGAAGGAGTTTTAGAAAAATTAAAGGGGCGATTGGAAAAGTGGAAATGGCTTTTGCCAAAAATGTCTTTTAGAG
>CM060636.1:271162-281162 GCA_030578275.1 Meda fulgida | reverse complement strand
GTGTTTGTGGTCACCACATGATGTGATCACTCACTGACACTGTTGATTGTGTCTGGTCTGGAATCATCATTCCTCTGTCACTAATTAAATCAGAAGCTCAAACGTCTCCACTCTCTCTCTCTCCCCCTCTTCCCCTCCCCCCTCCCCCTCTCTCCTGTAGTTCTGGGAGTCCTCTTCTCTGTCGTCTCTGGACGCGTCGGGTCTGGGTTCTGGTTCTGGTTCTGGCTCCAGCAGTGCCTCCTCGTCTTCGGTGTCGGTCTCGCTCGCCCGCTCACACAAGCGTTCGGTGTCGGGCGTGTCCAGCTACTCGTCTCTCTCTCTGCCGCTCTACAACCAGCAGGTGGACGACTGCTGCATCATCAGGGTCAGCATGGACGTGGACAACGGAAACCTGTACAAGAGCATACTGGTGAGACTGGGGGAGCATACTGGTGAGACTGGGGGAGTATACTGGTGAGACTGGCAGGAGCATGCTGGTGAGACTGGGAAATAATGAGGAGCATACTTGTGAGACTGGGGGAGCATACTGGTAAGACTGGGAAATAATGAGGAGCATACTTGTGAGACTGGGGGAGCATGCTGGTGAGACTGAGAGGAGCATGCTGGTGAGACTAGGGGAGCATACTGGTGAGACTGGGGAATATTGAAGAGCATACTGGTGAGACTGGGGAATATTGAAGAGCATACTGGTGAGACTGGGGAATAATGAAGAGCATACTGGTGAGAGTGGGGAATAATGAAGAGCATACTGGTGAGACTGGGGAATATTGAAGAGCATACTGGTGAGACTGGGGAATAATGAAGAGCATACTGGTGACACTGGGAGGAGCATACTGGTGAGACTGGGGAATATTTAAGAGCATACTGGTGAGACTGAGGAATAATGAAGAGCATACTGGTGAGAGTGGGGAATAATGAAGAGCATACTGGTGAGACTGGGGAATAATGAAGAGCATACTGGTGAGAGTGGGGAATAATGAAGAGCATACTGGTGAGACTGGGAAATAATGAAGAGCATACTGGTGAGAGTGGGGAATAATGAAGAGATCTATAGTTTGTTCTCACCTGGTTTCAGATCTTACATCAGACATAAAGTCTCAACAGTACCAAAACTGTTAATCATATAAAGTAAACAAAACTTGGACTATAAACATGAATTACATGAATTACCATGAGATACAGAGATGCTTACAAGTTTGAACCCTTTAGTTGTTGATGTTTTGGCCTGATGATACAGTCAAACCAAAAATTATTCAGACACCAGATATAGTATGGTGTCCTGGTATTCTCTAATTGTGTAGTTAAATTTAACAGCTGACAGATATTCAACATAATTCCTCTGTGAGAGTCTAACAGAAGGATGGACAAAACCAGTGAAATATCAACTGATCTCTAAACTATAGCGAATAAACTGATAATGTGAGAAATGTTGAAGCTGTCTGAATACATGCAGGTTTGACTGTATCTTCATCTAGTCATATCACTACACACAAATACTGCACAGATCTTTGTGTTGTTTCCTTCATTCATTGACCCAGGAGGAGTAAATATCTATTGGACAAAGTTTATGAACTTCTTTCAGCTGATAGAGGATTATTAAACAGTATAGAAATGTAGGTCCAATTTATGCAGATTTCCAGGAAAGTCTCAAGGGTTCGCAAACGTTATTTTGAAGCCTTAAAATGTCGGACTTTTGATCATTTCACTCCAAGACTGTCAATTTATCCTTGCTGAAAGTGCTCTCAGGATGTGTGTGTGATTGTCCTTGTGTGTGTTTGTTGCAGGTCACCAGTCAGGATAAGACTCCTGCTGTAGTGAGGAAAGCCATGGTCAAACACAACCTGGACCGCGAGCGAGCCGAGGACTACGAGCTGGTGCAGAAAATCAGTGAGGAGAAGGGTCAGTCACCAGAAAACACCTATGAATACAGTGTGTGTGTGTGAGAGTGTGTGTGTGTGTGTGTGTGGTGTCATCATTAAACTATGAATTAAACTGAAAATGAAACAGCACCTACTCTGATTTTTGCGTCGTCATCTTTCAGTGATCTGTTATTCTGTTTCAGAGCTGAAGATTCCCGACAACGCCAACGTTTTTTACGCCATGAACTCGACAGCCAACTATGACTTTGTCCTGAAGAAGAGAGGTTTCCCGCGAGGAAGCCGAAGCAAGCACGTGGCCAGCTCTACTCTCCCGCGCATGAAGCAGAAAGGGCTGAAGATCGCCAAGGGAATCTTCTGAATGCACACTTGTGTGTGACCCGCGCTCAGCAGACCTGCGTCCGGCAGGAACCGGGACAACCTCACGCAAACCTGTGTTTACAGTCATCCTCCAATCGCCCAACGCTAGTCTGTGATGTCACGGGTGTCGGCTGATCCGGACCGGAGCATTACAGCAGCGAGTCGTGAACTGCGGTCCCAGAATGCCACTGTTCTCCGTCACATGATGCTGTGGTCGTCCGGCTGATCACATGACACGCATGCATCATCAGAATGTTTTTCCTCGTTACGCTCAGGCCGATGACATGTCTCATGCTTCGATTTCTCACGTTCATTCACTCGTTCTGAGCCGGAGGTGGTTTTGTTGGTAAAAAAATAAGATAAAAGAGGAAAAGGTGTTTGTTTATTAGTGAACAAGATGAACAAGTGTTTTATAGTCAGCGTCTCCATCTCAGCGATCTTGACCTCCGCATTCTGTCCTAGTATCTGCGTTTTCTGTCCCGACACTAATATCCGACCGTAGCGTTTGAATAAAGCTGAGGATTTGATTTGGGTTCGTTCAGAGACGGCGCCTGCGGTCGTGATGAATTGCACTGAGAAAACAGAGAAACAACATGAAATATGAATCTGCACACATAAAGATACATGGACATGAATTGTAATGAGAGTGTGTCTTGTTTTACCTGTAGTTCAGTGATGGTTCTTGACTGGATACACACAGCTGGGAGACACGGACCTGCCATATTCCCAGAATCCTTTATACGTGACTGTATGAGTGTGTGTGCGTGTGTGTGTGTGCCTGCGTGCGTGCATGTGCTTGATATATGTTTTAATGTCTTTGTATGTGTGTTCATGTCTTGTTTCATGACGACAAAACCAAAAGGGCCAAAGATCTCTGCGCCTTTAAAGTCCAGTGAGATCAGCACTGCCTGTTCAGGAAAACGTTTGCCAAGATCTCTCAGATCCGATCGGAAAAACACACATATCTGGTGCCATTTCTTTCTATTTAAGAAAAACACAAAAGAAAGACTCACACACTCTGGTTTTGTATGTTCTTTTTTGTAATTTTTGTACAGTATGAATTGTCCTTTGTACTTTCGCCTTTCATTTGGTTTGTGTGCGTGCGTATGTGTATTTATTGATTTGTAAATACTTTTTGTAGCATTGTACATTTAGTTTCTTCTCCCATGTAATTATAAATTAATATGTAAATATGAATATATCTATTGCGAAGTTTATACCACTGCAAATAAGGGATTGTGTTTCTTTCAGCTTCTGTTCGTCGTCTTTTTTTCATGGTTTAAATTTGATATTGTTTTTTCTTTATGATGCACTGTTTCTAATATTGGAGAAAACGACTAATAAACACATGCAGTGCGATTCAATCATAGTCTTGCTTTGTTTTGCTCAGCTTGCTGTTGTTTCTATAGTTTGATGAAATAACTGCAGAAAACTACAGTAATGTGGTCAGCAGGTGGCGTTATTGCAATGCTTTCAGCTCTGAAGTTACAGAAAGACGTGCACCATGAAATCGGGCCTTGTGTTCCACGTCTTCTGAAGCCACACTTAAAATATTCAATAATTTTCCTTCCAATAAAGTGCTGAAATCCCATGTTCTGCATTAAGAATAAAAAAAATAGCATTGACGTGTAATCGAACATTCGCTCTTGAATGAGAAGAATGGAGAATGACATTCCTGAGCTTCATCTATACAATCAGAACACATGGAATATATATATATATATATATACCACATGCTAAAATGTATATTTTTGTATATTATTGAACATTATGAAATATTTTAAAGTAAAAACCCGTCAGACGCGATGGCCGAATCTTCCCTCACAGCAACAATGACCGTTAAATTATCTTCAGTTTGAATTATTTCCCGCTCTAGCTGAACAGACACCGCGGGGCGCTGTCACGTGATACATGATACTTTACTCAGCGCTGGTCAGAATGGACCAATGACAGGATTCTGGATTGTATTTCTGTATACGATATTTTAGTTTAATCATTCTACAGAGCTTATACATTTACATTCATGCAATTAAAAGACGCAGAAACAAAAGTAATTTGTCAAAGATTTAACACTTGATTGCTCCTCATTTAGCAATTCTCTAGTTTATGCAATTAATACACTTTTTTTTTTAAATGTGCTGAGATTTGAACGTCTTTTGAGCCTTATTCCCCAAGGAATATAATAATTATCCATTAGGAGCAACTTTAACAATTCAATTTGCTTCAGTTTGACGTCTGCATTCAACAACCAATGAGAGTCCAGGGTGAGAAGCCGAGCCAATGAAGTGCGAGAACGTTTGTGCGTCAGTGACGTGGCGTCAGTGCGTGCAGAGCTCTTGTGTCCTTGGGTTTTATTAACGACAGAATCATATTTACTAAGGTATGATCGACATTCAGATGATTTGTGCTGTTAACAATCTTTACTTTAAAGCTCATGTGCGGGAACTAACGCCAGAGTTTATTAAGGGAGCTGTTTACAGATTGGTTAGTTTCCCACGAGATCATCAAATACATATTACACTCCATATTTAACTGGAGATATTATTTGCGTTCTGACTAACTGAACTCGCCATGATTCCCGTCATTAATCCTGATTAATGATTCATTCTTTATCAATATTCTGTTCAGTTTTACAGTTAATGATCTCACGAGACTTCTGAACTTCATATTTCACTTAAACATTGAAGATTAAATTGTAGTTGCTAAATTTTAGCATTTTTGTTATTATAATGACACTGTATTACCCGTTCCCTTTTACTGGGATTACATTTACACTTACAGAAAAAACATTGTGAACATGTGAAATACAAAATAATGCTGCATCACAATACATTTTTTGCAGTACATGTATGAAAATTAGTGTGTGTGAGAGAGAGAGAGAGAGAGAGAGAGAGAGAGAGACAGTGTGTGTGTGTGTGTGAGAGAGAGAGAGTGAGTGAGTGAATGAATGAGTGTGTAGTCTACATTTGAGTGTGTTTGTGTGTGTGTGTGAGAGAGAGTGAGTGAAAGAATGTGTCCGTTTGTGTTGTGTGTGAGAGAGAGAGAGAGTGAGTGAATGAGTGTGTAGTCTGTGCGTTTGAGTGTGTGTGTGTGTGTGTGTGTGAGAGAGAGAGAGACAGTGTGTGTGTGTGTGAGAGAGAGAGTGAGTGAGTGAGTGAATGAATGAGTGTGTAGTATGTACATTTGAGTGTGTTTGTGTGTGTGTGTGTGTGTGTGTGTGAGAGAGAGAGTGAGTGAAAGAATGTGTCAGTTTGTGTGCGTGTGTGAGAGAGAGAGTGAGTGAGTGAATGAGTGTGTAGTCTGTGCGTTTGAGTGTGTTTGTGTGTGTGTGCGTGTGTGAGAGAGAGAGTGAGTGAGTGAATGAGTGTGTAGTCTGTACATTTGAGTGTGTTTGTGTGTGTGAGAGAGAGAGAGAGAGTGAATGAGTGTGTAGTCTGTGTGCGTTTGAGTGTGTGTGCGTGTGTGTGTGAGAGAGAGAGTGAGTGAATGAGTGTGTAGTCTGTGTGCGTTTGAGTGTGTGTGTGTGAGAGAGAGAGTGAGTTGAGTGAATGAATGAGTGTGTAGTCTGTGTACGTTTGAGTGTGTTTGTGCCTGACTGTGTGTGCGTGTAAGTGTGTGTGTGAGTGAGTGTGTGTTGTAATCTTCTTCTCGTGTCTTCTTCTCTTCTACAGGATGGGTTTTCTTCTGTCTAAATCTATGGATCAGAGTCTCCAGAAACAGCAGGAGTTCATGTTGGTCAGCGGGAGAATGCAGGTGTGTGTGTGTGTGTGTGTGTGTGTGTGTGTGTGTTTGCTCATTTCCGCTGATTTCCGCCGAGAGCCACAAGGCTTTTATTGCGAGGGCGAAGAGCTCGTTTTGTCTTGCTTGTGTGTGTGTGTGTGTGTTTGTGTGTGTGTGTGTGTGATGGATGTGTGGGGATATTCAAAATAATTAACCAAGCATTAATACCATTGATCAGCCCTACCAAACGTGGATGTTTTTTCACTAAGAAACAAACATTGTTATGTTATTTGATTGATATTGTGAAGCTGCTTTGATGCAATTTATATTGTGAAAAGCGCTATATAAATACACTTGATTTGATTTGATTTGATGAATCTCGGCCCGCGAGGCTTCATCTTCATCTTCATCATCATCACCTGAGAATCTGACAGATTATGAAGAATCCAGTGAAATGCGGTTATTGCCATAAAGCTGTGATCCTGGCTGAGGATTGTTCATCACTTTATAATAAAGTCTCATTAATTAATGCATTAGTGAACGTGAACTCGCAATGAAAATGTTTTAGAAGCATGCTTATATCTTTGGTAATGTTATTATTACTGTAATGTTATTAAAAACTATAATTGCTCTTGCTAGTTCACAGCAGCTGTTAGTGTGAAAGTGAACAGAGTATATGCCCATGTGCTTTTCAATGAAAACATCTGCACACAGCAAGCCCGTCCACTTTTCCATGAGGATAAGAGCATTAAAAGGAAAAAAAGAGAGATATTTAGAATAGATACAAATGTGTTATTAATTGCGAGTTAACTATGACATTAATCGATTAATTCCGAGTTAACTATGACATTAATCGATTAATTGCGAGTTAACTATGACATTAATGCGATTAATCGCGAGTTAACTATGACATTAATGCGATTAATCGCGAGTTAACTATGACATTAATGTGATTAATCGCGAGTTAACTATGACATTAATGCGATTAATCGCGAGTTAACTATGACATTAATGTGATTAATCGCGAGTTAACTATGACATTAATGCGATTAATCGCGAGTTAACTATGACATTAATGTGATTAATCGCGAGTTAACTATGACATTAATCGATTAATTGCGAGTTAACTATGACATTAATGCGATTAATTGCGAGTTAACTATGACATTAATGTGATTAATCGCGAGTTAACTATGACATTAATGCGATTAATCGCGAGTTAACTATGACATTAATGTGATTAATCGCGAGTTAACTATGACATTAATTGATTAATTGGGAGTTAACTATGACATTAATCGATTAAACGCGAGTTAACTATGACATTAATCGATGAATCGCGAGTTAACTATGACATTAATCGATTAATCACGAGTAAACCATGACATTAATCGATTAATCGCGAGTTAACTATGACATTAATCGATTAATCGCGAGTAAACCATGACATTAATCGATGAATCGCGAGTTAACTATGACATTAATCGATTAATCGCGAGTAAACCATGACATTAATCGATGAATCGCGAGTTAACTATAACATTAATCAGTTAATCGCGAGTTAACTATGACATTAATCGATTAATCACGAGTAAATATTTAAATTGTTTGACAGCACTAATATATATATATATATAAGCCATAAGTGATGTGGAGACGGATATTTGTTTTTAATCTAATAAAGTCTAAAGGTTCGAATAAACCATAAAAATTTAAGAAAAATATTTTGTTTTAAATTTGAATGAAGAACAAAACACTAGAGTTGGTTAATGTATTTATCAGAGAAAATTATTTGGCAAAAAAGGCAAAAACTACTGCGACAGATTTTATTTACTATGTGAAGAAAATGTCCAGAAAAACAAAAAGCAACATAATCAGTTATGAATATTCTCTCGTTTCATAATTTCTTTGACAGTCTGGACTAAAATTACGGGGCGCAGTTTGTCATGTTTCAGTGTGTTAATATCACTAATAAAACAATCAACTCCAAGCACTACTGCACAATATAAAATGCTTATTAATATTTGAGGCGATGATGTCACTTCCTGTTCTGCTGTATTATATTTATGCTGGAAATTTCAGCGAAACATCGATTAAACTTCACCTTTCGCTCTATATTTTCATCACAGCTCGAGTTTCGATCGACCGCAAGCGCTCAATATCGGCAAACTTGTGACAAGAGGAGATCTAGCTCTAGATCCTCAGACGAACAGAAGCTGTTTGGTTTAGTTGTTCACTGTGATGATGAGGATGATGATGTGATGAAGATGATGAGGATGTGATGAAGATGATGATGATGTGATGAAGATGATGAGGATGATGATGTGATGATGATGATGATGATGATGAAGATGATATGAAGATGATGATATGAAGATGATGAGGATGTGATGAAGATGATGATGATGTGATGATGATGAAGATGATGATGATGATGATGATGATGATGTGATGAAGATGATGTGATGATGAGATCTAGCTCTAGATCCTCAGACGAACAGAAGCTGTTTGGTTTAGTTGGTGTTCAATGTGATGATGATGATGAAGATGATGTGATGAAGATGATGAGGATGTGATGATGAAGATGATATGAAGATGATGATGATGATGATGATGATGATATGATGAAGATGAGGATGTGATGATGAAGATGAAGATGATGATGATGATGTGATGAAGATGATATGAAGATGATGAAGATGATATGAAGATGATGAGGATGATGAAGATGATATGAAGATGAAGATGATATGATGAAGATGATGATGATGATGTGATGAAGATGATGATGAAGATGAAGATGATATGAAGATGATGATGATGATGTGATGAAGATGATATGAAGATGATGATGATGATGTGATGAAGATGATATGAAGATGATGATGATGTGATGAGGTGATATGAAGATGATGATGATGATGAAGATGATGATGATGATGTGATGAAGATGATGATGAAGATGATATGAAGATGATGATGAGATGAAGATGATATGAAGATGATGATGATGATGTGATGAAGATGATATGAAGATGATGATGATGTGATGAGGTGATATGAAGATGATGATGATGATGAAGATGATGAGGATGTGATGATGTGATGAAGATGATGAGGATGATGATGATGAAGAAGATGATGATGATGATGAAGATGATGATGATGATGAAGATGATGTGATGATGATGAAGATGAAGATGATATGAAGATGATGAGGATGATGAAGATGATGAGGATGATGATGAAGATGATATAAAGATGATGAGGATGATGATGATGAAGATGATATGAAGATGATGTGATGAAGATGATATGAAGATGATGAGGATGATGTGATGAAGATGATATGAAGATGATGAGGACGATGATGATGATGAAGATGATATGAAGATGATGAGGATGTGATGAGGGTCACGTGACTCTGTTCTCAGCGCTGGTGTTCCTGGCCTTCGGACGCTCATAAACACGGGTTATCCTTCACAATCTAATAAACGTCCTCCAGCTCCTCCAGAAATGTGGATCATCTTTCTAAATATCGTTCTTTCTCACTGAACATCGTATTTACTCAGTTTTCTGGTTAGGGTAAGGAAAGATCCTGATGTTTTCCAGCGTTTGATCAAACTCTCTCACTTCTGCTGCTCGGAGATTCAAACTAATCACATGTTAATTGTCCTGTAAAGGCGAGATGATGAAAGTGTGTGTCGCCGTCGTGTGTGTGTGAGGAGAGTCACTCGAGTGAAAGCATTTATCGTCTGACAGCAGCAACTCATATAAACTCATCATCGGTGTGTGTGTGTGTGTGTGTGTGTGTGTGTGGGTGGTGTTTATATACTCTGTTTCTTCTGTTTGCGTGTGACCAACCCTGATAAACAAAAGCAGCTTAAACCGGCCTCATCTGGGCTCTCCTCGTAAAACTGTGTGTGGATGCGCACTACAGGTGTGTGTGCGCCGCAAGCCTAACATGGCGGACGCCGAGCATATGAGCACTAGAAGCGGCAGAACCAGCGCAGAACCCCTTTAGAACCCAGGCAGAGGACGAC
>CM060636.1:263662-266162 GCA_030578275.1 Meda fulgida | reverse complement strand
GAACACGAATCCTGACGAACGCGAATCCTGACGAACACGAATCCTGACGAACACGAATCCTGACGAACACGAATCCTGACGAACACGAATCCTGACGAACACAAAACCTGACGAACACGAATCCTGACGAACACGAATCCTGCCGAACACAAATCCTGACGATCCTGATGAATCCTGACAAATCATGACGAACACAAATCCTGACGAACACGAAACCTGACGAACACGAATCCTGACGAACACGAATCCTGACGAACACGAATCCTGACGAACATGAAACCTGACGAACACAAATCCTGACGAACACGAATCCTGACGAACGCGAATCCTGACGAACACGAATCCTGACGAACACGAATCCTGACGAACACAAATCCTGACGAACATGAAACCTGACGAACACGAATCCTGACGAACACGAATCCTGCCGAACACAAATCCTGACGATCCTGATGAATCCTGACAAATCATGACGAACACAAATCCTGACGAACACGAAACCTGACGAACACGAATCCTGACGAACACGAATCCTGACGAACATGAAACCTGACGAACACAAATCCTGACGAACACGAATCCTGACGAAACCTGACGAACACGAATCCTGACGAACACGAATCCTGACGAACACGAATCCTGACGAACACGAAACCTGACGAACACGAAACCTGACGAACGCGAATCCTGACGAACGCGAATCCTGACGAACACGAATCCTGACGAACACGAATCCTGACGAACACAAATCCTGACGAACATGAAACCTGACGAACACGAATCCTGACGAACACGAATCCTGACGAACACAAATCCTGACGATCCTGATGAATCCTGACAAATCATGACGAACACGAATCCTGACGAACACGAATCCTACCGATCCTGATGAATCCTGACGAACACGAAACCTGACGAACACGAATCCTGACGAACACGAATCCTGACGAACACGAATCCTGAAGAACACGAATCCTGAAGAACACGAATCCTGACGAACACGAATCCTGACGAACACGAATCCTGACGAACACAAATCCTGACGAACACAAATCCTGATGAATCCTGACAAATCATGACGAACACGAATCCTGATGAACACGGATTCTGATGGATCCTGACGAACACGATACCTGACGACACGAATCCTGACGAACACGAATCCTGTCGAACACGAATCCTGACGAACATGAATCCTGACGAACAGGAATCCTGACGAAACCTGTCGAACACGAATCCTGACGAACACGAATCCTGACGAACATGAAACCTGAAGAACACGAATCCTGGCGAAACCTGACGAACACGAATCCTGACGAACACAAATCCTGAAGAACACGAATCCTGACGAACACGAAACCTGACGAACACGAATCCTGACGAACACGAATCCTGACGAACACAAATCCTGACGAACACGAAACCTGACGAACACGAAACCTGACGAACACGAATCCTGACGAACACGAATCCTGACGATCCTGATGAATCCTGACGAACACGAATCCTGACGAACACGAATCCTGACGAACACGAATCTTAACGAACACGAACATGAATCCTGACGAACACGAATCCTGGCGACCATGACGAAGGTGAACTATTGGCCCGGGAATGTTCAGCAGGAGTGTTTCCGAGTGATCGGCCTCTCCAGCAGTTTTCCAGCCAAAAGCCATTGTGTTTCCATTGTCATGTGATCCGTTGATTCGCAGGTGTTTCTTTACACATATTGCCTAATTATTAATGCTTTCAAAATGCATGGAAAGAAAGATAACATGATTAAAATATATTGTGTAAATATATATTGTATATTTCCTATACACTTTATTATTCATGGCTGTAATGGAGCGTCGTTTTTATTGTGATCATGACTTTGTGTCCAACAATAAACCTTTAAAGCAGTTTCATTTTTCCATCAAATGTTATGAAGCTGATTATCTGTGTGTGTGATGCTGCATAAACAAAATATTCAATTTGGATATTAAAATATTCCTTTTTTTTTAACATGATTTTATCAAAATGAAGCCAATGTCTGTTCAAGAAAATAAAACCGATGGTTTATTATTTAGGATTGTTTGATTTTCTTTTGCACAATTGCTGAATGATAAAACATGAAATCTAGATTTTGGAAATAAATTATTTTTATTAAATCATGTTTGTGCTCCTACATCCCTCGTCTGTAGTGAGCAATATCCATAATAATATCAGTTCGAATGGAGTGATGTTATTCAGCCAGCGTGCGCGCGCGTCAGTGACGTCAGTCTGAGTGTGTATAAAGTCTGGGAACTGATGGAGAACCTCCAGAAACTGCAGTGGCTTTTCTTCGATAAGATCGCGTTAATGTACTTGATGACGATGTTCCGCGTGTTTTCGTCCGTTGTGCTGGTGTGTGTGTGCGGTGTGTGTGTGTGTGTGAGCGCGGAGAGGCAGGAGTTACCGAGAGACTTCGGAGTGAAACTGTGCGGGCGCGAGTTCATCAGAGCCGTGATCTTCACCTGCG